>CAUYQU010069880.1:0-78976 GCA_963574635.1 Cheracebus regulus
TCTTTTTGTAATTCCTTTACCTGCAGTTCCTACTTTCCCATAGCTCGACTGCCTCCAACGGGAAACTGTGTCCGGGCTCAAGCTCACCATATGGTGAGGCCCAATTCCGAGGGGCTTCACATGGGAATGAACCCCACAGTTATACATATATATATATATATATATATATATATATATATATAAAATTATGTACCTAGTTGTCAATATTGAATATCTTCAGAGTGAGAAGCTTAAAAGAGAGAGAAAAAAATTTGTTTTGTTTTTGTATATTTTAGTTGTATTTGAATGGCTACCAAAATAAAGTTTTAGTTTTGAAAATTTTTAAAGCAACATAGCACATAATGAACAGTAGTCCACTTTGGAGGATTAACATGTTTAAATGCTTAGAGGTATATGAAAGCATTGGCGTACTGATAGTAAATAACATAAGTCAACTGAATACAATTTCTTTGAAATGACAAAACTTAGGAACTTTGAACTTGTTAAATTATTCTACCGAATAATCTGTCTTGGAAAAGCTCATTTTATGGGGGTTTAATGTACAGAAAAATAAATTTATAAAATTCTCAAGATGCATGATCTCTGAGAATTAAAGAGAAGACATTTAATCCGTCTACAAATCCTTCTATAACTCAGTGGGTTAGAATAAATGATAGTCATAAAAACTCTGTTATTCCAAAGTGAGAAATACTAATGAACTGCTTGGTAGATTAACAGCTATCGTGGCATCTTGCTAGAACCATGCCGTTTACTTCTATCCTGGGGTTGAATGGATGAACAAAGTACATTCAGGTCTCTAAGAACATTTAATTCAAGTGGACAGAAACACAAAAATATATATTACATCTGACAGTTGTACTTGCAAGCGTTGTCTTTTAGCTGCTCTATCGCTTCAAGCTGTGGCGATATAAAACTCTAGCTTTGGGACAAGTACTTGGAGCATCACCACGCTCTGATGAATAAAGACTGTACCCAGCGTTGTTGTTTTCTTCTTTGCCCATGACAAAGAAAATTCTTTATTTTTATAACACTGTCTTTCCAGTTCTTAATATCATGCACAGGTGGTGTGTGGGATTACCATAGTAAATCACCAAAAGCATTATGAGCTTCCAAAGAATTGTTATTAAATATGGCACATTATAAAACAATGCTTTAGAATAATGACACAATCAGGTGCCATATTCTCTGTTTTTTTTTTCTCATTTATTTCTTCTAAAAAAAAATGGGATGCATGTGCAGAACATGCAGGTTTGTTACATAGGTTTATGTGTGCCATGGTGGTTTACTACACCTACTGACCCATCCTCTATATTCCCTCTCCTCACCTCCCATCCTGCAACAGGCTCTGGTGTATGTTGTTCCAAGCTGGTTCTTCTACTTCTGCAATATGTGTTTTAGATTAAGCTATGGAACTTGACTGTAATCAGAGGAAATGTTTGTGCAGTCTCCAATTACACACAATTCAATTATTTCAGTGATTTGCTTTCATCACGTATTTACATTAGTTTTCAAGTGAATTTAGCATGCAAAATAGAATAGGCAACTATAAGTTACTAGGTTGGTGCAAACATAAGTGCCATTACATTTTGCTTTACTTTTAATGGCAAAAACCGCAAATTTTTGCACTGACCTAATACTAACCAAGGCTCCTCAAAATACCAAAAAAGATTTAAAGATTTTTTGTCTTCCCTTTTTCACATAGTACATCTCAGTGAAAACTGAAGTCTTTCTAATTATATTCTTATATTGAAAAAGATGGTCACCAAGTACAAATATAACTGAAAACATTTTATGTACTTACAAAAATCTTAATATCACTATCGTAGAGGATTATTTTCATATAAAATCCTTTCCTTTATTGTGTAAAAAAATAGTTCTTACAAAACTATTAATCCTTCCCTTTATTCCTATTCCTCTAGTCATGAACAATCTCTGGTCAGGTTTTTGACTGGATTCATTTGCTGGATTATCAGAATACAACACGTTTATGCATTTATAGCATCATAAGACTTACATACAGACCTAACAGCTAGTGTATCCAAACTTTGTCTCCTTGAACTTTCTCTCACAATCTTGGGCCATCCCCAAGCATGTGTTTTAAGTTTTACAGTGTCATTCTTCCTTTGATTTTTGCGGCAGTTTCAGTGCTGCCATCTGTGTCTATTTTATATATCAAAGATTTTTGTCTAAACACAAATGCAAATAACATGCTACAGGTTGCCAAACCCACACAACCTAGAAATGCTTTATAGATGCTCATTTTCATTGAGTGCTTAAGGGGCAACACAACAGTACCTACTAACCAGGTGTATGTAGATATCGTGGATCTAACTCTAATGGCCAAAATATGAAAATCTTTATAATGCGTGCACACACAAAGACCCATTTTTACATAAATATTTCAGAGATAACATTTTAATTAATCTGAGCTCAGTGAGGCATATGAAATAAAGTATGAGCATTCTTGATTAGAATATTTTATTCCAATCAAAATTTAAGAGGGCCTACTTAGGTCTTATATTGCAATACCATTCTCACCTATCACTAACGTCATAGAATGTGTTAAAATGTTTTTGTATTTTCTGTATGTTATCTAAATTATCCTAAGTGAAACTTTAAAAAATATTTCCTCATTGGATGGTCTGCCCTCAAGCATTTGAGATATACACATGCAGGTACACACACACACACACACACACACACACACACACACACACACACACGATACATAAGATACATAGTGCAGATTGCATTACTGAAAATTAAAATCAATATGTCAGAAGGAAACATATATGTTGTCCTTAAAGAGATTTGATACATTATATATATTATTTATATTATTATACTTGAAATGGCTTACGATAATGAGTAAAAAATTCCAAATTGTTAAAAAGCAAGAACAATCCACTTCTAATTCATCCCATTGTGATAATATAGTTTATAAATCTGTCTACCAAACTTCCCCCTTCTTTTCTACTTCCCTCCCTCTTTCTTTCCCTTCTTTCTGTCCTTTCTTCCTTCTATCCTTGTTTCTTACCTCTTTTACTTCTTACCTCATTCTTTTTTTCCATTCATTAATCTATACATCATTCAAGATATGAGAGATAGAAAGAATAATGTATTTTTTATGTCACTACTGATACACTCAATAACATTTCATAAGTTTAAGTATTCACTGTAACTATGCTGTAAGTCATTAAATATGTTACATTGCAGAATACTATGATACAATGTGAGGCAATTATTAACCCATTTCCTATTGTTAAAAGTTAATATTTTTCTATTTTTTTCTCAACTGTAAAGAATGCATAGATGCTTTCCTTAAATAGAAATTGTTGTGTGCATCTCAGATTACTTCCTTAGGCTCAAAATCCTACAGGAAAAGTTACTAGGTCAAAAATTACAAATGTTCTTGCTAAAGTTTGAGAACTCTTCTCTCAGATTTAATTGTCTACAAGATGTGTATGAATTTTCTTTGTGTCAGTATATCCCAACCAAAGTAATTTATGAAAAGATTATTGTTGATTATAGAATTAAACCTATTTAATTAAAATATTTTTATTTGCTAATATGATTAATTATTACATTTGGTATTCTTTGGCAAGTTTTTCATTAACTTTATCTATGTGATTTTTACATATCTTTTTTCTCTTAATTTTTAAAGGAACCCTAGATAATATATTAATGTTATTATTTATTATAAAAGTTTGAACAGTTACAATATTATTTATAGTGTTACTTTAATTTTATTTTTTCTTAAATCTATACAAAATGTGATTTACTTTATAGTGTAAATTAGGTTTAATTAATAATTTTGGGGATGACTAATCACATGTTCCACCATATGAATTAAAACTTCCTTGGTAACATTAAATACATGTAGCTTATATTAACACAAAACTTTATTTTATTTACTATTTATTTTTAAGTGTTGAATTCAATTTCTGTTTTCACTGAGAACATCTACAGGTTTCAACTTTCACATCTTCTGAACTAGTATCTGTGCTCAACCTCATACATTTATTCCGATTGTTATGAATGGATTATTCATGCTTCTATGTAGTCCAATAGACATCCTCTTGTTCACTAGACCTTATGCCTCCTGACTACTCCCAGAAATAGTCCAATCAGTTCTACCCGCTTTATTATATATTTTCACCTCTTTACCATTGACAGCTTTAGCTTCATCAACATACAAGCATGTACCATCTCTGCCATCTCAAAACAATCAAGCAAAACAAAGCAAACATCTGTCTGGATCCTACCTTTTCCTTTTCCTGCCATCATGTTTATTTCCTTTCCTTCAAAGCAAAACGCACTGAAAGTTGTATATTCTGTCTACATTGATTAGTATGTCTCATTTATCTGAGATAGTCACAGATTACATATGTTGCCCCATGGAATACAGGGTTTTATAAAGACAAAAGGATTCCATTAAATAATAATTTATGTAGCAGCCTTTTTTGTTGTTGTTGTTGCTATCTTTTTGCTTACCTCCCATTCTTTCTCCAACGATTTTCATTTAGATTTTTGCCCCCATCATTTCACATAAAGTGCTTTTACAGATTTCATGATCTCCACATTGCTAAAATCCTCAATAATTTTGAACTATCAGTAGCAGTTGATGTTTAATTGCTTGCTTCTCTTTGAATCTCACCTCTCTTGTATCAGTAGATACCCCACTCTTATCATTTCCTGTCTGCTTTTCTGACTACTGCTTCTCCAAATTCTTTTCTGGTTTCTTCCATACTCTTCATCCTTTAATTATTCTGGTGCCTTGGTTCTTAGGCTTTGGACATTTTCTATTTTATATATTTATTTTGTAAATAATGACATATTTGTTATTTCCTCTCTAATCCTTACAATATTTATTTCTTTATCTTCATTACTGTTCTGGCTAGGGTATCCAGCCAACTGATGAATATAAGTGGTAAAATGGACATCATCATTTTGTATTTTTTTTCCTTTATCTTTTCTTCAATGGGATTGAATTCTCTGATAAAAAATTAATATCCATGTTTTCAAGTCAGTTGTGGGTTTTAGGAAATCCTGGTTAAGACAGATGTCTTTACATTTAAGTCCTAAAAATTATTTAGAATCCAACCACATCAGAGATTACTGATTGCTAACCATCCTGTATGCTATTCTTTGATGTTGATTAGGGCTGACACCTTTCCCTTGCTTCTGGAAATTAACTGTTGTTACATTCTGAGAAAAACAAGAACAAAAATAAAGTGAAACAAAAAAACCCCACACATTTTACATAACTGTTTTGTGTAGAAGCATGTTTTCTGTGCACAAGGGAGCTTGAACTTCCATGAAGTACAAGTAATTTGCATTTCAGTTTTCTATTACTTTCATTAAAAAAGATTCACAATTAAAAATATAGAAGATAATAACAGACTTGAGTGCTTTATCTACAGCAAGAGCAAAGTCCCCATTTTCAGTAAGCGAGTTTAAGGACTTTCTTCTATTTACTGAAGAGGAAACCACTGTGTTTGGCAATGAAGCACAGAGGTAAACAGGCTGGCGCCTTGCCCTATTGGCAGAACACCCAAATCAGCAACACTCAGTTGATCAACTTAATCTTTCTATTGAAAAAAGATATTGTTAAAATCCTTAGGAGCATTCCTGAAATCAGACTAATAAAAACAGCTTGACACACAGTATGCATGAAAAAAACCCATATACATATACACACTACATATACATATGTGCATACATAGATACACACTCTATTGTATTTTTTTATGAATACTTTGATGTAAAAATATTAACCAAACAGATTTTTACATAATAAAATCCTGAAAATACAAATATATGGGATTTCAAAATTTTGTAAAGAAAGCCTATTACTATCATATTAATATTAATTTGTGCATTGTAGAAGTTAACTTTGATATTGTGAAATGGAATTGAAGAGACTGTCAGACACTAATGAGCTCAGAGGTTTAGATGCTTTTTAAATAAATGAAGATATATAATGACAAGAGAATTTTGGAAATTAAGGAGGCAAGAGTTAAAGAATATCTCTTCAAACAGTAAGATTCAATATAACGTATTTCTAAGTACTGCTGAAACATAGAAGTGGGTTGAAATAATGAGATACAATATGAGACAGTGTAAGATGCACTAGACAAAATGCCTCTGCTATCATAGAATTTAGAATCTCATAGAGAAAGGGAACACTGAAAGTAATAAATCATGTGTACACATATATAACATTATACAGCTGTAAATCTCTGATGAGTGTTATAAAAGAAATATAAATATGGCAATAAAATTTTAATAAAAGTACTGATATTCATTGAGAGATAAGATTTCAGTTACTTGAAGTGCATTGTGCAACTTTCGTTTTCTGAAAATTTACCAAAATAAGTCACTCGTAGTTAATCCTTTCTTTAGAACATTAATTAAATTGTCCTATTGTTCTGGAAGGTGACTGATTATAATTGCTTTGAACATTTTTTTAAATTTGTCTCTATTCATGCTCTTCAGGATAAAATACATAATAGTTAATAGAAAAAGTGTTCAGAAACGTCCTATGGAAAATCATAATTGTTTCTGTTGTGACCCTTGAACTTGTAGTGCCAAATGGACTCTCATTAAATATCAATTCAAGATTATTTCTTTAAACTCCATAATAATATATATTTGTTTCTGATCTCTAAAAATTTGCTAAGATTCTTTTCTCCCTAGGATTTTTATCTCAGCAAGTCCTACTCTTTTTGGCAACAATCTAATGTTTTCAAATAGATTTTTATTTTATTTTATTTTATTTTTCTGAGACAGAGTCTTGCTCTGTTGCCAGGGGCCAGGCTGGAGTGCAGTGGCACAACCTCGGCTCACTGCAACCTCCGTCTCCCAGGTTCAAGCGATTCTCCTGCCTCAGCCTCCCGAGTAGCTGGGACTACAGGCGCATGCCACCACGCCCAGCTAATTTTTGTATTTTTAGTAGAGACGGGGTTTCACCATGTTGGCCAGGATGGTCTCGATCTCTTGACCTTGTGATCCACCCATCCCGGCCTCCCAAAGTGCTGGGATTACAGGCTTGAGCCACCGTGATCAACCTCAAATCGATTTTTTTAAATATCCAACTTTTCTCAGATAATTTTGGCTTAAAATATACTCAGTATAATATTAAAGGAAATATAAATACATACAATTATTATTTTACAGTTTTCTCTTCTTTGTAAACTATGAAATCTTTGGGAAAAAAAATTATATGACATATTTGCCTTTGAGCATCAACAAATAATGTGAAAAACATAGAATCTCCTTAATTTTTTTCTGGGCATAGGTTTGGTATCAGACATGAAAGAAAGATAACAAAATGTTCTGATTTGCGAATAAAAAAAGTTAAAATTTATATGTATGGGTCAAGGAGAAACGTGATATTGTTAAGTTTAGATGTCTACTATCTTCAAGAAAACATTAATTTAAAAATAAAACAAATATTTTTGCACTTTGGTCAAGCTCTATTATAAGCATGATGTTATTAAAAAATAGCCTAAAAATGGCCCATTCTTTCAAGGAGCTCAAAATTCATTTAGAACAAAAGAATCAATTAAACTCCATACAATTCTATCATTGCTAACTGCAGAGTATGTCTCAAATAGACTCTTTTATGCCACTTTCACTACTTCCTCCTTAGTTCAAACTGCCCTTGCTTCAGCCTAGTTTAGAGCAACAACTTCCCAGATGGTCTCTCTCTTTTCAACAAATACCATTCCCTCCAATCCATCAAATGGAAAAGTTAGAGGGATATTTTTAAAATTGTAGATCATATCACATTGCTTTTATCACTGCTTAAAACTTTTCATTTGATATTTTACTTTTGTTAGAATCTAAATTCCTTAGCCTGTAATGCCTGAATGAACTTTCTTCTGCTTTCATTTCCAACCTCTTATCTCATGAATCTTCTCATCTAGCTCAAAAGTCCACTACTTTCTGGTCTCTTTTGTCTTCTCCCATTAGTTCTGAATTATATCAAGCTCTCTCCTGCCTCAGGGCTTTTGTGCTTTCTGTTCTCTTGATGTGGACTGTTCTTACTTGCGTTTTCTCATGTGGACCAGCTCACATGCTGCAGGACTCTGATAAAGCTATACCCTTTAGAGAAGCTTTTCTTGACTGTGCTGTCTAAAATAGGCTCCAACATATGGCTACATGATGGCTTATCAGATCAACACCCAAGCCGGATATCTGGCCAGCAAGCTTACGTCATACCCAAAATGTTCCTAATTATGCTGATGCCAATTTACTTGGTAAGCCAATTTAGTATCTTCCAAAAATATACTGGGTAATTCAAATATTTATTAGCTGGTTTGTTATTTCCACTAAGGTACAAGATCTGCAAGTGCAGAGAATTTGTCTTGTTTTATACTTAATCTTCAGTGCCAACATATTGTTAGTTAAATACTATATGCTAAATACATTTTTATTGAATCAATAAATGAAAACATGATTTGTAACAGCCATTCTGCTGAGTAGAGTACTGGGGACCCAATAATAAGCACAGATGGTTTCAACTATTAAGTATTTCCCTGTTTAGTAGAGAAGAAATATCTGTAAATAGATAATATAATAATAATCTAGTAAGATAAATGTTACACAAGAGGAAATATGTGCTTAGTAAAGCCATTCTGTTCTTATAAGAAATAATGTTCTCCACATATCTTTCATCAAAGCAAATTTTCTTAAGCTTTAGACCATAAAACCTGCAAAAGGCATTTAAACTCCCAGTATAATGGTTAACTAGTAACAACAAATTTCTGCTTACTTTCAGAGATGTAGAATTTGTGTAGACGTAGTGTAGTGTAGAAGAAAGTGCACTTAACTCTACAATAATGTGCAATGATTTCTGGTAGCTTTGACATCAATCATTTGGGAAGTTGGTATCTTATTAAAATATTTTCATAATCTTAATATATAAAGATTTTATACATTTAAAAATGGCCTAAACACATACTATAGTGTTTAACAGTATCAACTCTCAATTAAGCCTACATAGATTTAAATCACAGATTACTCAATTTTCATATAAAATTTAACAGAACTATAGGCAGATTGTTCAAATGTTCTGTGCCTTAGTTTTATTAAATAAGAATTACAAGAATATCTATCTCATAAGAAGGTGTTTTACAACTTTAGTACAAGTGTTTACATAAAATACTTGCCACGTGTAATATGCATATAGATATAAATTGTAGATAAAGTATTTAATTTTAATGCTTTTGTTTAAAATTTAGAAAGAAGAAAAATTAAAGCCCTTACTTGAGGTTAGTTGGGTAATATGCTTGAAAAGTTGGAAAAATATGCATTACTTTTCACCAGATTTTTCACTTTCATGATGATATTATAAAGATATACTTGAGTTTCTTAGCAGAGAGTTAGCTGCAACAAGGTTAATTAAAATATTCATAATATAGAAATAATAATCACATCTAATAGTTTAGCACATGTTAAATGAATGTGATTCATTTATATCTATTTATTCAATGCTATGCTAGATAAATGGTTTTTTTAGGGAAATATACACTGTAAGGTTTAAACATGTTTTCAGGCAGCATGTTCACTAACTGCTGTATGCATAGAATAAATTCTGTTAGGATATACAGCAGGCAATTATTGAAATAGATGGTTAATAAAAGAGTGTTTCTTCATGTTTTACTTATTTCAATTCCTATTATTTCTAAAATGAACATGATTTTTTGTCCATCAATCTTGATTTATTAAATAAAAAGTTATTTTAAATGAAAAGTAGATAGCTAAGTAGGAATTCTGTAACCAGGAGGCAAAATTATAAAATTGCTCATTTGAGTTCCTTCTTACTTACCTATTTTGGAAATTAAGGAGCAGGAAACAGATTAAGAGGAGGAGATCGTCTGTATTAGAATGTTATCACTACCTTGTTGGTCATGTATAAGCTTTTAGTGGAATAACCAGTTTTGTTTTTCAGGTTTTTCCCAGGTCTCCTAAGAGAAAAGATCTACTCTAAACTACCATTGCTCACTTTTATCTATCAGGCTTTTATAGATGGAACTCTAAAATGTTACATAGAGAAGTTTCTGAAAAAATAACTATGCAAATAAAGTGGGTGGATTTGTTGGTAACTTAACGTAAAATACTCTGGTCAATATAAGTGGGATTCATGAATAATGTGGCGCTGAACATAAAATCAGCACAGCAAGTAAACGTGGCTCTGTGAAATCAGAAAAGAATTCAGTATAGGTGAATAAAGTTTTAAGATCTTTATTTTCACAATACACCACACTTACATCGTGAAGTACTGCATACCAAAAAGGAAAATAACGATAACATTTAAAGGACAAAACATCTTTAAATATGTTTAAGCCTGCATGTAATTTAAATTCAGTAAGTTATTTTTTAAAGTCAATTGAATGGTGCAGTTCAAAAAAATGTTTTGAGCTATTCATTTCCACTATATATTTTTCCCAAGGTATACAATTTATATTTCCAATAAATATATGTCTTTTCAATATGATCTTTTTATGTTTTGATGCACATTTTAATTTTATCATTGTTTTCCTAGTTATAACAGAATGCTCTTTCTATGCCTCTGTAACTTAAGACATATGCTGATACATGGAGCTTGTCATAATATAGTCAGGGACCATTTAATAACTGGAATACACTCCGAGAAATATGTCATTAGGGAATTTTATCATTGTGAAAACAACATAGAGTGTACTTACACTAACTTAGATGATATAGCCTAGTATACATCTAGTCTACATGATATAGACTATTCTCCCTAGGCTACAAACATGTAGAGCATGTTACTGTACTGAATACTGTAGGCAATTGTAACACAATGTATTTATATATCTAAACATAGTAAATATAAATTGAAAATGCAGTATAAAAGACTTTTTAAATATGTATAGGGCACTGGCTATGAATGGAGCTAGAAAGACTGAAAGTTGCTCTCAGTGAGTCAGATTTTCTGTGTGAGTGATGAGTGAGCGGTAGATGTATGTGAAGACCTAGCATGTTACCATACATTACTGTAGATTTCATAAGCACTGTAGAGGTAGGCTATGTTAAATTTATTATTATTTTTTCTTTCCCAATAAAGTAACTTCAGCTTACTGTAACATTTTTACTTTATAAACTGACTTTTAAATTTTTTTTTTACTTTTCTGTAATAACAGCTCAAAACACAAATGTGTTATAAAACTGTACAAAAATATTTTCCTTCTTTATATACTTATTCTATGAGGTTTTTTCTATTCTTATCTTTTAAGTACTTTTTAGACTGTTTTGGTTAGAAGGTAAGACAACACACATACTAGCTTAGGCCTTTACAGGGTGAGGATCATCAATATCTTTGCCTTTCACCTTCACATCTTGTCACACTGGAAGGTCTTCAGGGCCAATAATATACATGGAGCATGAAGCTGTCATCTCCAATGATAACAACACCCTTTCTGGAATACCTGATGAAGAACCTGCCTGAAGCTATCTTACAGTTAACTTAAAAAAAAAACACAATAGGGCATACTTTAAAATACTGATAAAAAGTATAATATAGTAAACACATAAACTAGAGTCATTATTACCATGATGAGGTACAGGTATAGTCAACCCTTGGTATCTATGGGTTCTGCGTCCATGGATTCAACCAACCACGGAAGGAAAATATTCTGCAGAAGGAAAACAAAAATCCCCAAAGTCCAAAAGGCAAAACTTGAATTTTCCATGCTCCAAGCAGTGTGCTGAATCCACCCAAATTATGTGATATATAGGTATTATATTAGGTATTACAAATAACTAGAGATGATTTAAAGTATACAGGAGTATGTGTGTAAGCTATATGCAAATACTGCATGGATTTAGGTATAGGGAGTCCTCCATGTATACAAAGAGAGAATTGCATTATATACTGTATATATTTGTATGTGCTTCACTTTTATACAACTGGCAGCATCCCCACAAACATGATTGATTCATTATGCTGCACATTTGTGATGGGTATGACTTCACTAGAGTATAGGAACTTTTCAGCTCCTTTAAAATCTAATAGGAGCACTGTTGTATACATGGCCTGAGATTGACAGAAATGTTATATGGTACCTGACTGTAGCTAAAGGTACGTTATTTGATGATATAGGGTCTAGCTACGAAGAGTAATTTTAACATTAATTGAATATAAACTGTTTCTTGTGTGCCACAGGAAGTGTGATTATTTTACTGTATAATTTTAAATACACATACTATAAAGCAGGCTTTGTGGGCATGTGACACATATAGTCACAAGAGCCTCATGCTCAGAAGGATCCTGTACTTCCTTTAATGCTCTGCTGTTGCTGTATTGAAAGTTTTAATGATTTTTGAATGATGGAATCCACATTTTCATTTTACCTAACTCAAAAATTATATGCCGAATTTTGTGTGACAAAAATAAATAAATAAATAAAACTAGACCTAGTCTTACTTTGGTAGCCATCATATTCTAACACATCAACTGATTCAATCCTGCTCTTTGGCATCCTTACTATTTACAAAACTATGTTTTCCTATTATCTATTAATGCATAACAAACTTTCTCAAAACATAGTGGCTTAACAAAAGTTCTTTTATTTCTGTATCTCCTGATATTTTGAGATGATTGAGGTGAGGAGACTGGCCAGGGCCTGCATAGCTGTGACTGGGATCATTTGATCTAATTCAGATGTTAGCTGAGAGGACCGACATGGTGTCATTCACATGCCTGTCACCTTGATGAAGAGAGTAGAAAGCTGGGCTTAGCTGGGATCCACTAACTTCCCATTTTGTCTTAGGACCATTCCATGTAGAACCCTGAACAGGTGTATCAGACATCTATAAGCCTTCCAAAGAATGTTACTAGAGACAGGACGTGGAAGTTGCCAGTTTCTTCATACCTGAAAGGATGTTGGTATAACAGAATTTTCACAGTACTCTATTATCAAAGTAGCCAGAGAGCCCACACGTATTTCAGGAAAGGGGTGATAGACACCATCTCCCATAGAAGGATGTCGAAGTATTTGCGTCTTTCTTTAAGCTGGGAAAGTAGGATTAGGGTAATAGAGACAAACAGAATTTACTCTTAAACATAAATTGCTTTGTCCACACCACTTTTAAGCCACTTAAGTCATTTTATATACATATAGATACAGACATAGACATAGATACACAAAATAAATATATAGACAGATGAACACAGATAAATATAAGTAAATAAATATGGATATAGATATATGTACAATATGCATATGTAATTGCCACGTATTTTTTCACTAGATCATAATTGCTATTGTAGCCATATTGGTTGTACTATTCAGTATATCATGTCTGCATCCTCAGTTCTTATTAAGCTACCTGGCACCTAGTTTGGACTCTATATTCTGTTCTATATGTAATGTATAATGTGAGTTTCTAGAATAAAGATTGGTTTATATGTGTTAGGTAACAATTATGGACATGACATCAATGCAACATGAAAGTCACAAGGCTTTATTCATTGTTAATATTTGCACCCATAGGTAATGGTAACTGAGCACAAATTCCATGAACACAAGTGAATGCAATGAAGGTTTCAACATGGTGCATGAATGCCACACACCCCACATTCTCCCTCCTGTCTTTATTGTGGGGACCCTATCAATTTTCACCTTTGTGTCTATTTAAGCATATACAAGCACTCTTTACACTCCTTTTCAGAATGCTGCCTTCACATTTTTTAAAATATATACTTCTATTTTGTGTAAAACGTTTATTTAATATAAATATAATATATAAAACATTTAAAATTACTCATCGTTTTACTAGATAAGTGAATGTTTTGAAGTTTGTTGTAGGGATTTTGAGAAGCATGTTAACACACTACCTTTCCCTTAGGCTTAGAATTTGAAATTGTACTAAATATGATAAATAATGAAGTGATTGCCAGTTGACTCCATAAAAGCAAGAAAGTGTTTTTATAAGTAGAGCCTGATTGAAAATAATGTGCTTTAACTTATGTTTAAATTTTTTAGTTAAATATTTGATCTCCTATTTAGTAATTCTTCTAAGTCAAGGAGACCAATTATGCTTTTTTTTTGTAAGTACCAGAAAAATATAAAACCAGGCCTCTTTTGAGAAAAGATGAACAGATAAAGTGTGTTCGGTTATCACATATTTTTGCCAATAGAAGTTGACTATTTAATAGAATTTTTTTAAGTGTAATTTTAAATCATCTGACAAAATTTTCAATTTCTTAAAAGCCTATTTGGAAGTATATTTTTAAGTCACAATGTTTCTTTACATATAAAAAAATAATAAATTGACATACAAGAAGTAAAAAATAAAATTAAAATAAACATAACATAATTTCAGGAATTTATGAATTGAATCTATGTAAAAGTAAAAGACATAAAGAACATAATATGATCTACTCTGTAACTGCTAACAATAGAAATGAAAAGGCTCTTATTTTCATGTGCAAAAAGTCTTATAACTTTTTAAAAATATAGGTGTATATTAAATGATATGTTACCTGTACAAACAATATAAATTCTCCAAAGATATAGGAATAAAATATGTTTACATAGCACAAGCTTTAATTCACATTTTTGCAGTATCCAGTGAGCCCTAATTATTATTCTGCATTACTGAAAAGCAAAACAAAATAAAAATCTCTAGTTAATTAAGTATTGTATTTTACATGTTGATTAATACAGGAAAGTGGACTGAAGTGTTACCATTAAAAATGATATTGAGAAAAACAGATCGCATCAATAGTTTCTATTAAACTTTTATAATAAATGTAACACAATAAACACTTTGCCCAAGCTAAATGTTCTACTGGAGGATTGCATTTACATAATTACTATTAAATAATGTCTTTGACAAGGAAATCAAATGCCCTTAATTACCTGGTGTGGAAGTGGAACTCATCCTGAAAAAATAACTGAATTAAGTAAAACCAGTCATTTATTCTGTTTGTTTTATCAGAAGTTAAACATTGCTTTCTTACTATAAAAATATTTCATGTTCTAAAAGAAAAATATAAACTAGGAGACTATTTTAAAAATTAACTATGAAATTTCCACTAAATAATGTGAGACACATAATTCAAAAAATTGGGAGTACTAATGTATCTTAATGAAACTAGTTTTTAGAAATAATATACCTGATTTAAATAAACTGAAGACTTTGAGGGTATAAATTAATGGAGTCAAACTAACTTGCTTTATCTAGCCTAAAGCTTTGACACATTTTGCCATATTACACAAGTTGTTTAATTTCCAAAGTACCTAACACACAAAAAGTGCATGTTAATAATTAAAAAGAAATATGAGAGCAGCAGGCATTATCATACAATCTCTTATTCATATACACAATTATTTGTTACAATTATTTGCTTATTTTTGAAATGAAAATTTGAACTTTTCTACTAGATTTAATTGCTTGTTAATATTTATACAATTAGTGTATTAGTCCATTTCCAAACTGCCGTAAAGAAATATCCAAGACTGAATAATTTTTAAAGAAAAGAGGTTTAACTAACCCACAGTTCCACGCAACTGGGAAGGGCTCAAGAATCTTACAATCATGGTGGAAGGCAAAGGGGAAGCAAGCACCTTTTTCATAAGGTGGCAAGAGAGAGAGAGGAGAGCAGGGAAAACTGCCACTTATAAACCCATCAGATCTCATGAGAACTCACTCGCTATCACGAGAATAGCATGGGAGGACACCAGTCCCATGACACAATCACTTTCCACTGCCCTCTCTTGATGCATGGGGATTACGGGGATTACAATTTAAGATGAGATTTGGGTGGGGACACAAAGCCTAACTGTATCAATTAATAAATAATGCATCTTAGATTAAACACATATTCAGCTAATTGCCCCCAATGACTGATCATATCATACAGTAGGGCACTATGCTATGCATAGTAGATAAATATATTGGTACATTGTTACAGTGGGCAATGTCAATAATACATATTTTAATATAGTCTCTCAAGTTTTACCTTAGGTCCTGAATGTCAATTCCACTAAATGTTTTGATCCACCAATTAAATTTGTAGTGACCAGAAGATAATTTATTTCTTAAAAAATACTTTGAATGTTGTGCTATTTACTAGTTTTCAAGTTTGATAGCTTATTCAACAGCCACACACACATTAAACAATTCCTATGAACTACTGAAGAAGGGAATTAAATAATAGCAATAATAATAAAAACAAAATCTTATAATTTGTAGTTGCTATATAATAAATTTTTCTGTGTTGTATGTTGTTTAGTATAAAACCTAACCCCCAGCTCTGCTTAAAATTAACTAATTCCCTGTAAAACCTACCTTATCTATTCTCCCCACATTCTCAGCAAACTTCCCAGGCATCTCAAGACTGCTGTTTTTCTTGCTGACCAGCTGCAAGGTCACATGGCAAGATAACACCCAAAGAATGTTCAATGCGTTTCTCAAAATTCTACTTTTCAAATGTAACATACATCACAAAACATGTTGCAAATTAATTAACTGTTCTTTATTCTGACTTCTGTAAACCTGTTAGCTGCTACATCGTCCTGGATGTATAAAAGTATCCCATTTTCTTTCTCTGAGGCTCAGACTTGGGATGCTAATCTTTGGAGCCAGTGGTTACCTTAATAAAATCCTCCCGTTTCACCCATTGGTTTCCTTGGTCTCCTGGATATTCTGTAACACTACAAACAGCTTGGAGAGGGAAATGTGAATTAATCCTTCTGCTGCCCACAATATACTCAGAGTTTATTGGAGAAAATTGAAATACAAATAAAGTTATACAATGTCTTATTGTTTTACATTTATTTAAATCAATTATATATTGTATGATCAAAATGAAAAAGGTATATATAAATCTTACCCCAAATGGTGCATGTAATAATCTTTTGAATGTTCTCCAAAACTCTGTGTTTGGTTTACATTTGTTATTTTTGATGTGTTTGGAAAGGCATCTTCCAGATTAAGATGAATACTATCTATAAATTTCATCACTCAGAGAAAGAGAGAACAGATGAATAACAGAACAATAAACTTATTGTCTAAGTTTGACTTCTGGGAGTGAAAACGCTTCTCTAATACATATGAAGACTGAAAATCTAAACTTCAAGTTTTGGTGTAAGTCACGGATATTGAGATCTAAGATGCTTACACTGGCAATTCCAGTCTACGTGAATGAGATAAGAATTTTCACAGAAGATGATAGGAAGACATGAGAGCATGAAGAGCAAGGAGCCTCCCCAGCTCTGAATCACCTTGAGGAGGCTATAGAAGTCCTTAAATAGGCTGAAGAAAGAACCCATAAGTAGAGAGAATTCCATTCCTCTTTGCGCATGGATATCAATGAACCAAATCCAAATGTCTTCCCTAACCAGTAGAGTTCTCTTGATTGAAAATGGTACATTGATGAATTGAAGCAGAAAGAGGAACAGATATAGAGTCTTTGAGTCTCATTCCACTCTCCCATGATGAGAAAGAAATCCCACGGAAGGAGGCAAATTAATGTATAATTCACTGGGCTTGTCAAATTGTCATTGTGGTGAAAAAGAATGTGGCTCCAAGACAGACACTGCAACATGGAATACTTGGGTCAGTAATGAGACAGAGGAAGCAATGAAGACTCAGAGGTGATGTCACAGATCAAAACTAACACTCTTATGAATCAATCAGGAGGACATTACTTTATCCTAATAATGCTGAGAAAACTGAACACTGCACAAAATAGTATAGTTGTACCTTCAGTGGCAGATGTTGCCATAATGTCCAGCGGGCACCAAGAATCACTAGCCCTCCTCATCACTGTAAGTAGGTGTAACACATTACAATAAAAAACTTACATAATAACAATATTTAACCTGATTTTTTCATTTATAGCCATTGAGTATTTTTATGGTAACTGATTGTGACTTACACTCCATTTTTAACATTTATACATATACCCTCTTTTTTACCAATACCCTAATGGTTGCTTTAAAGACTGTTTCTACTTTTTAACTATTAAAAAATACAGGTTGAATAATTGTGCATATACCCTTTTAGACTTACCTAATTATTTCTTTTTCATAAATCTTGTAAGTAGAATGAATGTATCAAAGGTTTTCAGCATTAAAAACTTTTGAAATATTTTGCAGATTTCCTGAGATTGTTGCCAAGTAATATTACTATAAGATGTATAAAATGTTTCTGTGATATCGTACCTTTAGGTAAAGCTATATTTTCATATACATATAATTACACTATATATACAATTTATTTGTGGATATGTTTGAATGAGTGTATTTTTTGGCTACTCTATCATTTCTATGAAATACCTATACATTCATTTTTTTCCCCATTGACATATATTTAGTATCTATGTTTTTTATTTGCATTAACTTTAATTAGACTTTTAAAAATTAAATGTTAGTTCACTTAATTCAGATTAGGTAATATTAAAGTGAACAAACAAATAAACAGAAAAAAAAACTAGTTCTTGAGAAAAATTTTGAGAAAAAGTGGATGTACTATTGAAGAAATCTAAAAGCTAAACAATGTGTCTACTTTTCTTATAAATCTGATTTTAATATGATTAACTGTAATGTTCTCCAGAGTTCATTCCAGGGTGCATTATACATAAATATGCTCTCAATAATAAAAGTTATAGTTAATTAAAAAATGGTAGATTTCCTTTCTCCAAAATATGAAGGGACACAAAGACTACCAACAAGAAGTAGGCTTACTCAAAGATCACTGCTTTTGCCTAGTGACAGACAGATATTAAAAATTTTGTTTGTATACAAGTGGTTTATCATTATACTAGAATGTTAAATAAAATTTCAAAAATATAGGTATTAGGCCATTAAGATAGATTTATATTAGATTTACAGGAAAGATTTCCCTCATGGACTCTGAGCTTTTGTGACAGATCTACATAACTGTCTGAAAAAGATGGATCTTTTTCTATATATTGATAATTACTACTTCTGTGATGCTTTGAGGAATGTTAGAGTAAATAATGAAAGAGGAGATGATAAAATATTAGTTGTGAATTCCAAATAACAAATACTCTGGAGTGCTTTCTCATTAATACATTGGCTTGAAAAATAATTAGATTTTTATCTGCTTAAAAACTAAGGTTAAGAATGCAATATTGCTAGTGATAATGTAAAATTTCAAAGAAAGTAATTTTATGATTACAAGATACGGAAAATTCTACTAGTTTTCACGAAGATCAAATCAGTGTCTGTTACACTGTTTTAAAAAATTATCTTCATGTATTCAAATAGAAAAATAATATTAATGATTTTAATTTGTATTCATCAAATGGCCTCCTGTAGAATAAATTTTGAGAAGTGATTTAACGAATTTAAATAATTCCCATGGTGAGTTTTTTTAAATTGCAATTGAGCAGACAAAAACATCAAGGTCACTTTCATTTCAATTATGTATGTGTGTGTGTGTGTGTGTGTGTGTGTGTGTGTGATTTGCAATGCAACCGTAAGAAACTAAATAATGAAAAGCTGGGACTGTTGAAAATCATTAGATAAAGCACAGAGACTGGAAGCTCAAAAGCAAATAAGTTTTAGGATTTCTGGTAGATAATTATCTTCTGGCTAGATGCTATTAAAAAATGAGCATTTTAGGAATGCTTAAAATTTGTTAGAGAAATATATCAATTGTCTAGTAGTTGCCTAGGAGATAACCTTAGTTATACAAAACAGAGAGGCACAATTTTGTAGATGCTCATAGAACCTATATTTACTCTATTCCTAATTACACCCCACTTGCTTATTCCTCACTTGCCAAATCAAGGCAAAGCATCAATTGGGAGCACACATATCAATAACAATTCTTTCTAAAACTCAGGCAGGAAATAGAGACAAGATAAAATGTTAACGAATGAAATCAGATGATGTAACAATTTAGAGAAATATATTCTAAGAAAAATAGAATTCCAATATAGAAATTCTTTCAGATTTCATCTTTAATGTTCAAATATTTGAAACACTGTAAGAATAAAAGTTAAAGGCAAGAACCCAATCTAAAGACTACTAGATTCGGAAATTTTAAGTAACCCATAATTTCAAATTATCTGTGTGCAACCTTTTTTAAATTAAAATATTTTAACATTTTTTAGCTTTTAATTTTTATCATTTATATTTTTAACCCCTTTGAACTACTTCTTTGTGCTCATTCAAGTAGATTTGAGTGCCAATTTTAGTGAGTTTATTGGGGAAGGGAGATATGAAGCTTTAGATTGGAGACTTAAAAACAGGAATTCTCTAGTTTATCGTAATATCCAGGCTATTTTATCATATGCTAAGGTTTCTACCTACTTATTATCTTTTTAATTTTCCATCTCATAGTCTTAAATATTGTGTATTTGGTTCTTCTTATTTTAAGTGACACATTTTTTTCCTGTCTAAGCGAAAGTGCCTAGCATCACGTAAGACAAGGGGTAGGGTTCAGGTCTCCCCATTAAAGATATGGCTAAAATAATACTCTCTGGAGTTAAACTTCAGGACAGTAACTGATGTTCATAAATCTCTAAGCTATATCAATGTTTTTAAAGTGACAGTACATATATTCCAAATTTCCAATGCATTGTTACTAAGAATAGTTAATACTAGCATAGTAGTTTATAGCATAAACAGCAAATCCAGAGCTCTTGGACTGAAGTCTCAGCTCTGCTATTTATTAGGTGAATCATGTTGGTCAAGTAACTTTACATCTGTCTACCTTGGTTCTCTTGCCTATAAAATGCATATCTAGTGTAGACCTCACAGGCTTATTCTGAGGAAGAAATTAGTTAATACATGTCAAGTACTCAAATGGATCTCTTTCCCTATCATACTGGCTTTGTCAGTGTTAGCTGTTACCATCAACTGTTCCATTTAACATTTCTGAAATATTCACTAACTTGTCAGGTTTATAAAATATTACTTTACCATTTAAGCTATTGATTTACATCATTTACATAGCCAACTTTTTATTAGTAAACTAATCTTTCTGAAATAACTTAAAAGTGGTAATTATATGAGAAAGAAAAGTTGAGCTTTCCCCACAACTGTTTTCATGGTCTGCAATGAAAGACATGTTAATTTTTGAGCAATTTATTTAAAAAGTACATGAAGGTGAGAATAATTTTAAAAGAAAAGCTATATGAGCATTTGTTTGCCAGACCCTTTGCAAAATACTTTGCGGCGATTTAACTCATACAACAAGATTAGAACTAAGATGTGCTAATGAGGCACAAGAATAGCTCAGTTAATGTCTCAAAGTCAGTCACATTGTAATATTTAAAGCTCAGCAAGTGGAAGAAATAAGGATTTCAGCCCAGGCAGCTGCACTCAAGGGCCCACTGTGCATGGGTCTGGAGATGGCAAATGTGACAAGGATGTGACCCTAATTATGGAGACAGGAGATGTGGTAGAGAGATCAGAAGTACCAAGACAGAAAAATCCCATGTGTTTTTCCAGAAACATAATTGACATACATACATATTTAAAAGATGGAGTTTGATAGAATTTTTTTCCTGTTTAAATTTGTGTCCTGCCACTAATTAGCTTGAGACATTTTGTACATGACTGAACATTTCAAAATTTCAGTTTTGGCTCTTGTAAAATAGGAAAAATTATTTGTCTATCAAAAGGCCATTTTGTGGATTAAATAATGAAAAACATAAAATACAGCATGGTGCGTATTACACAAGAAGTGCTTAACATATGATTAGACATTAATATTACTATTAGCTATTGTTTTTATTGTGATTGCTATTTTCACAGGAATTATTATAATTTTTATTCAGTTAAAATGCAAATATAAAGGTGGAAAATGGCTTTGATGTGATGGCAGTAAAAAGAAAGGAGAAATGAAAGATCTTCCCAAATGATTCAGCTACTTTTTTACAGTATAATAATAAATAAAAGTTGAGCCAGCCAGAGACCTAAGTTTCATTCTTGTCTTCTGCCTCATTTTAGCCTTCTACCTTTGATCATTATACTCTTTTAAGGTCTCTTAAATCTCCTAATATACGTTTAAAAATATTTTCAGTTATTACTTTGGTTTACTGTTGTATAACTGTAATAACATGATTTTTTTTTTTTTGTACACTTGAAACCATGCTGGACCTTTATAGTCCCTGTGTCATATTATAGCTAGGTAACTTTTTAACTAAAAACATTTTTTTTCCCCCTTAGGCCCACAAATTCAAGTACTGCCATCACTATATGGTCTCTATTTCCTTTTTTTTTGAGACAGAGTCTTGCTCTGTCACCAGGGGCCAGGCTGGAGTACAGTGACGTGATCTCGGCTCACTGTAACCTCTGCCTCCTGGGTTCAAGCGATTCTCCTGCCTCAGTCTCCTGAGTAACTGGGACTACAGGCGCATGCCACCACGCCCAGCTAATTTTTGTATTTTTAGTAGAGACGGAGTTTCACCATGTTGGCCAGAATGGTCTTGATCTCTTGAACCACCCGTCTCGGCCTCCCAAAGTGCTGGGATTACAGACGTGAGCCACCATACCCAGTCTCTATTTCTGGACATAACTTCACATCACATCATGTCACAACACATCACGTCATGCCATAACATTACAAGACACTGCACAGCACAATATAAAACTTCACATTCCCTTCTCATCTTACTCTAATCTCATATCTCGCCAGTACTGTTTAGGAAGTACCTATTCTCTTCCATGAAAATACTTTTATTGTTTCCTTCTTGTGTTTGTCTTACCACTATTACTATCCCACAGCTATATTTTCATTGCACCATAAGCTACTTCAGGAGAAGTAAATCTTGTTGAATATGGACATTCTGCATTGAACACAGTGTCTGATGGTTACTATACCTGTAATTTAAATTTATTGACTATAAATATATATATATATATAAATACTTTTATTGAATAAATGACATGTGATGAATATGTTATTTATATAAGCATATCTAGATAAAAACATTGTTTCCTGCTCCAAAAGTTATTATTTTTAATGTGTCAGTCATGTTCAATAAGGGCTATATCACACTTTACTGTGATGTGTTGTCTTTTAGATAAGACTAGATTCAGTTTTCTAAAATTCTGATCATATGTTCATAAGAGAGAGAATGTCTCTCTTTCTCTGTGTGTGTGTGTTTGTGTGTGTGTGTGTGTGTGTGTATACACACAGGGGGAAGCAAAGTTATCTTGAGAACATATATAATTACAAATAACGACTTGTATTTGTTGAATTTTAATGAAAGTTTATTTATTCCACATTGGAAAGATATTCCTGGTGAGTATAGACCTCTAGTTTTGTCTAAAGTTAAAACTTTAAGTCTTTAAACTTTAACTTTTACGTCTTTGAAAAGAGTTAAAGAATATCATTTTATTTTTATCTAACTTTCATAATTTATTTTGAAAAGTCCTCTCCAAGTTTTATTTAGTTCCTTTCAAAGTAATATATTTTCATTTTTCTTGGTGTTTTTATTTTTCATCAGAAAAACATCCATTATGCTCTTAGTTAGTAATAGTCTATTAATTTATCTTAATCCAACAAATTCTCAAACGGACCTGATGCTACTTTTAGTTTTCGTAAGGCTCGCTATACCTTTTCCTCCCCATTCTCCCTCCTTCAGCAGGCAACTCTCCAGTAGAGCATGTTTATTACTGCCACTCTTTCTTTGACAGTGTAAACTCCCTCAGTAACATAACATCATGGAAAACCTCCTTCTAATTTCCATTCACTTTTTGCTCTTTTTTTCCCCACTTTTACCTGTACAGTTTAAGAATTAATAATTTGTTGGTTTTATTTCCCTGTGTCTCTCTATTATCTCTGGCATTTTTTTTTCATTAAGTTCTGGCAGCCTTGACAGTCTCAAACTTTGATTTTATTTAGTTACCTGAAATTTTCAAATCCTCTGCTGTCTTCTTTGCCTGTTAGAGGAATTGTCTTCCTAGTTTTTCAATCATTCATTCTAGGTCAAGATTCATCAAATGTCTTGAGGGCCCAACTTTATATACATTATCTAGATTAAGCTTTCTACCAACACTACAAATTATACATTCTACTCTTACGTCACAGGCATAAGCCTTGGAGCCCAAAGAAGTTACATACCTTGCCCAAGATTGTACAGGTAGAATTGGAGGCAGTTCTCTCTCTAATCTTCACAGCCATGTCACTATGCAAGAATGCCTTCCAGATGTTGTTTAAAATAAACAGCATTATTTGTTTGGTGACAAAAACATAAGTAGGAGCTATTTATGAGGATGCTAGCTAATTTTTACTTCTTAAAACATTAATATATATTGTTCTATAACTGACAATGATAGAGATTAAGTATTTTAGAATTCTAAATATTTGGCCTATTTGTTAAAATTATGATTATCTCATTAGCAGTAAGCATTTTTAAAATTAACTGCAAATCACAGCACTTTATTAGGTTGTTTTTCTTCTTTGTTAGTGAAGAATTTCTGAAAGTCAACTTTTTAATATAGATAACATAAATAGAAATTTCTAGAATATTACAGTAAGAAGGTAACATAAACTACAGCTCTCATGGAAGATTTTATAATATTGCCCACCATAATTGGTGATCACTGCACTTCTATACCATCTCCTGACATTCCATTTTGGGATAATTGTTTTCTTATGTTAAGCAGTAAATACATCTATGTTTGTTGCCATTGTTTCTTGTTTTATATAGAGAATAGATTTTGACAAATGAACATATCAGGGAAATGTCTGCAATTTGAGGAATGTTAAAACAAGTAAAGTATATGGAAAGGGTAAGATTTGCTTTGGAATAACAGGGTGATAATTTTAGCCAGAACAAATAGGATAGAATCATTGGGAGAAGTGATAATGCTATGCTGTCATAGTTAAGATTGCAATGCAATGAGCAAACAAATAGTTCGATTCTGGAATTTCAAAGAGAACAAAATAATAAAGCAGGTCTTTGTGGAATGGATTGTAAGAGTAGTTCGTAGAAAACTTTTCCATTCTAATATAATCTGAAACGTTTTACATGAACTGTATTAAAGTACTCACAAGATACTAATAGTAATATGCTAAATAATTCTGATGAGTCTAGTAACATCAGATTTTGACATTATTGTGGACAGAACAATACTGATAACTTGGATTTTAGAGAGTGTAGAAGAACTAGTACTCATTATATCCAAACATTTATTCCATATTTGTTATGTTAACAAAAATCAACCAAACCAAACAAAAACTCCAGTACTATAATGCCACTGAACAATTAAAAATATTGCTCTTGCTTGTCATTTATTATTTGACATGGCTGGTAACTCCGGTCACAAGTCTCTGTTTCTATTCTACTGAGCAGCACCTACTCTTGATATTTCTCTCACATCTCAGACCACTTACTGTGTTTTATCTTCTCTACCTCTGCATTCTCCTTGGATTTATGAGCTAGATCCTCTTCTTCATTCATTTTACAAAGTCCCTATGGTAAATGCCGTCTATTTTCAGGTGTTTCCATATTTATTGTGTGTGCATTATCCACTTGTAATGATTTAGAGAGTGAGGGTCTAGCTAGGGTCCAGAATCAACTGGACTTGGGTTCAATTACTGAATTACTGATTAAAGGAGGTAAGTCACTTATCCTTCAAAGAAAAAAAAAGAGAGTGAAGAAGAATTATTACTGCAAGGTGAGGGCTTCTTCCTCTTCTCAGAGAGGAAAAAACTGATAATCTGCCTTTGATCAGATTCTAAGACAATAACCAAACCATACCATGGTTATATGTGAATTGGACCACTAAACACAAGAATGAGAGACTTTTGTTTCCAATTATTTCCCTCTGAGGGAAGGTGAAGGCCAACTCATTTTGCTTTTTTGTTCACACATTTCATTGGCTTTCATTGGTCTTTCAACTATGTTATAGATTATGAGAATCCCCACAGAGTCATCTGGGTTCTGGAACAAGCCCTAGTTTAACTTAGTCTTGTATTATTAGTATAATGACATTCATCAATGAAATAATATATTATTTACTATTTTCACTTATATTTGCAGATATATTTTACCAGAAAACATAGAAAGGATGAAACTGAACAAAGGTAAAATTCAGGCATTCATCTCTGTACAAAACAAGTTCCAAGTTATAGTAACAGACCTTTAAGACACATAAAAGTAACACTTGCCTTACAAGTTTATTATGGCAAATAAATTACGTATCTTACATAAAACACAAAATGTGCTAGGTGATTTTAATTTACCACTTAGTTTGCTCATTGCTCAATGAATGCATTCATCTTTTCATGCTTTATTCAACCAGAGAAAAATATAGAGAGGAAATATATTTTGTGATAAATGCTATGACAGTATAATATAGAGAAGTCCAAAAGATTCATTGATCTAACCAAGAATCTTGATGAGGAGGGTGCTGGTGCTGAGAAGAACAACAAAGGAGTAATATGGCAGTGTTAAAATAAAGAAATCAGGTGCCATATTAAAGCTCATTTGACCTAATAGAATACTGTGGATAAGTCAGGTTAATGAAGACCATCTATTGTCCATTGGGCTTTGGCAAAAATGAAGCCATTGTTGACCAGAGCAAGACAATGCAGCATCAGATTTTGTGAAGAGATGTGGATAACATATGGATTCAAATGAATTCACAAGAGAAAAACTGGAAAAAACTTAACAAAAAGAATAGATAAGTCTATTTAAATGTTGATGTAAAAGTTTTTCAGAGAATGGAGCATTAAAAGGTTTTATAGGATCACAGGAGAGTTCTTTCAGTTTGTTTGTTTATTTGTTTAAGAGAGAAGTTAGATAAAAAGAAAGCTGGCAATGGAAAATGAGCTTATTTCAATGGCCTCAACTTATGCATAAGGGCTGATTTCTATTCAATAATAGAGCAACACTCAAAAACACAACTCTTATTTTGGTGCAGAAGAGAAATATGGATGCAGTTGAATTGCCTAGTATTCCCTTAGCACCTATTTTTAATCTCTTAACAAAAGATTAATATTAGATTAATATTAACTAGGTTAATATTAACAAAATATTGAATTAGTTAACTTAATCTTTTAATAAACATATTTTATAATATTTTAATAAAACCATATATTTTTATTGTTGAAGTATTATTGTTATTTTTATCATATTGGAGGACTATTCCTTGTGGTTGGCAATGTCGGTGACTAACTTAGAACTTGACTTGACTACAACTATGTCTCTAACTTTAAATGTTTATTCAAATCAAAAAATTAACCACTAGGTCTCAAAAGTCTTTTCAGTCCAATTAGGTCTCAAAAGTCATTCTAGCAAGAGGAATGATTAAGGCTGTATCTTGTATGTCATTTTGCAATCAGGCATAGAGATTTTTTCATATCGGCTCAGTTATTCTGTAGACTGTTACATCAGAAGCAGAGGTTTATTTCTTATTGGCTTAGTTTCTCTCAAGTTCTTTTCCTGGGAGATAAAGTCTTATTTCTCATTGCTTCAACTGTTTAGTATTGCATAAACAAATTCAATAACTATAGTGACTAAAACATTCTTGTAATTTGGTCAATTTTTTTTTCTTATCATAGTATCTACAGTTCTTAAGCAATTTTCCATTTCTTCTACATTTTAAAGGTGAGAAAAGTCACCTCTTGCTTAAACTCTACATATAACTGATCTTACAAATATCACCCCTTACCTGTCTCCTAAAACTTCCAAACCTCTGTACTGCCACACCTTTCATTCTAGCATAATACATGAGTATGTCTTACTTGGTCTATAACAATACATTTCTACATCCCTTTCATTCTTTTAAAATTTTTCTCTAAGTTGAAAAGGTTACCTTTTTAGACTACAACTATGTTCATGTCATAACTCTATATAAAACTTTCATATTGTCTCTACTATAAATTCAAATTCTTAAAAAAACTTTTCTTTTAAAAGAAAAACCCTACCTACTTCTTCAGTTCCAGCTTTAGCAATTCCACCTCCTCTTCATTTCTATTTTAGCAATGCCAAGATATTTTTAGGTCCCCGAAACACCAGTGAATATTAGTGATCTTCCTAGTCTCTGGGTTCTTTCCCAATGCCAGGAATATTCTTCCTATTGCCATTCAACATTTAAGTCATCAATTTTTGTTCAAACTTTATGTCACATCTTGAATGTGTGGGTTTTTTTAGGAGATTAAAAGTCACCTTTTATTGTTTCCGTAGCATACTGCAATCTTTGTTATTGTAATTATTTAATTTGTTTTAATATATTATTTTGCTCTTCATATTTGAGCTACATTGAAGAAGAGTTCATTCTATCTTCTCTCTTTTATACTCATGGAACATAGAATTGCTTTTAGCACAGAGTAGGTAATAAGTAGTGACTAAATGAATATCTAAATGTATCAATAAGCAAAACATCCTGAAATTATTTTTCATAGTGATAAAATCAGTTCTTTTTCCCTCTCCAGGTAGGTGAGTCAGGGAGGAAGTAGTATGTACTTATCAAATAATAAATCATAGGAAAAAATGAAAACTTTTTATGTAGTGCTTCAGATACATAGTGAACAAATTTGTTTTTACATATAGTTGACCTCAGGTAAATTCCTCATCAAATCAGAGACATCAAATCTGAGGCAGTGTTAGATTTTGAATTCAGTTTCTTAAAAGCCACAGGTAAAAACAAAACTACTTCAACTTTAAAAAGATAGATAAGTATTTAAATATAGGCAACATATACTGAATGTACCAGTATATATTTTCAATTGCAAAATATTTCCTGTACCTGTGTCCAGTATTTTACAACACCATACTGCAAGTTCACTATCAATATTGTTTGTCTGTGTCTCCACCCAAATCTCATCCTGAATTGTGACTCCCACAATTCCCATGTGTCATGGGAGGAACTAGATGGGAGGTGATTGAATTAAGGGGTGGGTCTTTCCTGCACTGTTCTCATGATAGCAAATGAGTCTCACGAGATGTGATGATTTAAAAAATGGGAGTTTCCCTGCACAAACCTCTTTGCCTGTTTGCATCTATGTAAGACATGAATTGCTCCTCCTTGTTTTCCACCAAGATTATGAGGCTTCCCAGCCATGTGTAAGTCCACTAAACCTCTTTCTTTTGGGAATTGCCCAGTCTTAGGTATATCTTATCAGCAGCATGAAAATGGACTAATCCAGTAAATTGGTACCAGTAGAGTTTGGCATTGCTGAAAAGAGACCCAAAAATGTGGAAGCGACTTTGGACTGGGTAACAGGCAGAGGTGGGAACAGTTTGGAGGATTCAGAGGAAGACAGGAAAATGTGAAAAAGTGTGGAACTTCCCAGACACTTATTAAATGGCTTTGACAAAAATGCTGATAGTGATATGGAGAGTAAGGTCCAGCCTGAGGTGGTCTCAGATGGAAAAGAGAAACTTGTTGGGGACTGGAGCAAAGGTGACTTGTTTCAGCAAAGAGACTGGCAGCATTTTGCACCTGCCTTAGAGCTTTGTGGAACTTTGAACTTGAGAGAGATGATTTAGAGTATCTGATGGAAGAAATTTCTAAGCAGCAAAGCATTCAAAACATTCAAGATGTCACTTGGGTGCTGTAAAATGCATTTAGTTTTATAAGGAAAGAAGAGCATAAAAGTCTGGAAAGTTTGCAACCTGACAATGTAATAAAAAAGAAAATCCTATTTTCTGAGGAGAAATTCAAGCTGGCTGCAGAAATTTGCATAAGTAATGAGGAGCTGAATGTTAATCCCCAAGACAATGGGGAATATGTCTCCAGGGCATGTCAGAATTCTTCATGGCAGCCCCTCACGTCACAGGGCCAGAGGCCTAGGAAGAGAAAATTGTTTCAAGGGCTGGGCCCAGGGTACCTATGCTGTGTGGAGCAAGGAACTTGGTGTCATCTGTCCCAATTGCTCCAGCCATGACTAAAAGGGGCCAAGGACTTGCAACCTCTCCAGCCATGGCCTTGGCAGCTTCTAACTGGTATTGAGCCTGCAAGTACACAGAAGTCAAGAATTAAGGTTTGGGAACTTCTACCTAGATTTCATAGGTTGTATGGAAACGCCTGGATCTTCAGGCAGTTTGCTTCAGGGTTGGGGTTCTCATGGAGAACCTCTGCTAGGGCCATGCAGAAGGGAAATGTAGTGTTGGAATCCCCACACAGAGTCCCTACTGGGACACCATTATTATAATGGATTATTATAATAATCCAAATTTCAGTGAAAAGAAAGAGGGCTACCATGTGAAGAGGGCCACCATCCTTTAGTCCCCAGAAAGGCAGATCCAGTGATAGTTTGCACCATGTGCCTGGAAAAGCCACAGACACTCCATGCCAGCCCATGAAAGCAGTTGGGAGGGAGGCTATACCCTGCAAAACCACAGAGGTGGTGCTGCCCAAGACAATGGGAATCCACCTCTTGCATCCGCGTGACCTGGATGTGAGACATGGAATCAAAGGAGATCATTTTGGAGCTTTGAGATTTGACTGCCTGGCTGGATTTCAGGTTTTCATGGGGACTGTAGCCTCTCTGTCTTGGCCAATCTCTCCCATTTGGAATAACTTTTTTTACCCAATGCTTCTACCCTCATTGTATCTAGGAAGTAACATAACTTTAGATTTTACAGGCTCATAAGCAGAAGGGACTTGCCTTGTCTCAGATGAGACATTGGATTGTGGACTTTTGAGTTATTGCTGAATGAGTTAGACTTTATGGGACTGTTGGGAAGGTATGATTGGTTTGAAATGTGAGGACATAAGATTTGGGAGGGGCTAGGGGCAGAATGATACAATTTGGCCATGTCCCCACCCAAACCTCATCTTGAATTGTAACTCCCACAATTCCCACATGTCATGAGAGGAACCCTTTGGGAGGTGACTGAATTACAGGAGCAAGTTGTGCCTGTCCTGTTCTCATGATAGTGAGTCTCAAAAGATCTGATGGATTCAAAAATGGAAATTTTCCTGGAGAAGCTCTCTCTTTGCTTGCTTCTATTCATGTAAGATGTGACTTGCTCCTCTTTGCTTTCCACCATGATTGTGAGGCCTTCCCAGCCATGTGGAACTGTAAGTCCATTAAAACTTCTTTCTTTTATAAATTGCTGAGCCTCCCATGTGTTTTTATCAGCAGTGTGAGAACAGACTAATACAGCTATTTCCCTCAATTTGTAGCTGATCAAAAGGATGTCTAAACAATCATTAAGAATAAGGGAAGAGATTTGTTCTTGGTTCTGTCTATTTCAAAGCCCATGATTGTAATGCAGAGATCAAGTTAGTTCCTCAGGATAAGTTTCAGGGACAATGGATTGTTGATACTCAACTACAGTGTAATTTAAGATATATTTTTGTTTTGTCTTAATTAGAAAAACTGATATAATAACGTTTTTCATTATCTGAATGGAATTTACTATTTCAATTTCCAATCATTGTTGCAGTGCAGGTAACTTTTCCTGTCTATATCTAAGGTGAGAAATACAAGGTGATCATATTGTTGAGGAAGGTAAAAATTAGACTGATACTTGTGAAGGAGAGAAGGTTTACAAATGTATTCTCTCTTCTTCAGAGTGACAGATCAGTCTTCTTTCTCTACTAGGGTGGGGCTACCAACACTCTCAATTGCCTACAATGTCTCCAGGCAACCTGTGCCAAATATGAAAGTACCTTCTGATTTGTTGCACTTAATGTTTGTTCTTTAGGTGGAGTTGTGAGATATGGTGTTCTTCTCTTGGAATATAACCAAGATGAGTCCAAGTATTTCCTGGCTCCTGAATGCCTCTCTATGGGATTATGAAACCTCACCTGACATTATGTCTCATCTTACTTATGCACTGTTTTTTATAGAAAGCTTGCTCTGTGCTTACACTAAAGATTGTGGTGATTTTGATTAGCATTTTTTTAATAAACATGATGTTGAGTTTTTTTTTTTTTTTTGACATGGAGTTTCACTCTGTCATCCAGGCTGGAGTCCAGTGGCACCATCTCGGCTCACTACAACCTCCTCTTCTCAGGTTCAAGCAATTCCCTGCCTCAGCCTCCCATGTAACTGGGATAACAGGCACCCGCCACCATGCCCTGCTAATTTTTGTATTTTTAGTAGAGACAGGGTTTCACCTTCTTGGCCAGGCTGGTCTTGAACTCCTGACCTCATAATCCACCCGCCTCGGCCTCCCAAAGTGCTGGGATTACAGGTGGCCTTTTTAAATTGTTTGTTGGCGACTTGTATGTCTTCTTTTGAGAAGTGTCTGTCCTTTGCCTATTTTTTAATGAGGATTTTTGGTTTCTGGCTTTTTGATTTTGCGTAAGTTCCTTATAGATTCTCGATATCAGATTTTGTTATACTTATTTTGCTAATATTTTATTTCATTCTGTACGGTGTGTCTACACTTTTGATGGTTTATTATTATTTTTTTTTTTTTGCACAGAAGCTCTTTAGTTTAACTGGGTTTCATTTGTCAATTTTTGTGTTTGTTGCAATTGTTGTGGGATCTTAAGCCATACATTTTTTGACTGTTAGCCTATTGCCAATGTCCAGAATGGTATTTCCTAAAATTTGTAATTGCTAAAATACATGCAGCCATGCTACAACTGTTATTCACACTACACTCTGGTATACCAAATAAATATCAGTTTTTTTATTCTCCTAGCTATACTGATTATTCATAAGCCAGCACCTGGCTATTTAGCAAAGAGAAACAAATACAATCAGTCACACTTTCAATATACAGGATTTTAGTGCCTCTCAGTTTCAATGGTTTCTTTTTTATGAATTCCCCTCTTTTTTGTAAAAGCACTGTTTCTTATACACAGTCTTTTTTCCTTCTCCATGTTGGTATTTTTTTTTAAAGGAGAAGTCAGGTTCGTGTGACATCTAGCAGTGGAGGGAGACAAAGACCAGAAATCCTTGCAGTACCTTCTAAACGATTCAAGGCTTTGGTTTAAAAAAAAAAAAAAAATGACTGCTATGCTCTTCCCTTTAGACTGGTGATTTCTGAATTGTGACTCATCCAATCTTGTCTTTTAGAGTGTTGTAGTAACCCTGCCATTGGAATCCCTGGCCTTGACCATTGTCTTTATCTTGAATTCCCTACAAGTGACAAATTCATTGTGCATTGTGACTCAAGACGTTTACTGGACCTTGACTCTGATAGGACCTTATTACATTGTCACCAGGGCATCAGAGATTTCTGAATCCTCTTCTTAGTTTACACAGTCCTTTAGCAAATGAGAATTACTGACTCAGCCTAATTTATCCATCAGTCACCCCTCACCATTCTGGCATGATTATCGCTTCCTCAAGTTGGTTGTGCCCTTGAAGACGTACAAAAAGCCTGGTATATCCACAAGATACTTAGAGCTGTACACTTTTAGCTTCCTCCCTCTTCCATCCCTATGTTGTTGGGCTTCCTGTGCATCTTTTTGGAATCTGAAGTGAGGAAGATGGAACAGGCTGATGTGATATCTTCTCACAACTCACCCTGTCTCTTCTTTCCATAAGCCATCCAGGTCAGAAAGAGTAGTAGGTCTTTCTGTCTCCTTATGCTGTATTCCTGCATTAGATTTTCCTGCTTCTCTAAATATAATTAATCTTTCAATCCAATTTTGTGCCATCATAGCAGATGGAATTCAGTAAAGTGATGAAGAACACAGACTTTTGAGCCAGCTTCTCTGGGTTTGAATTCCAGTTCCATAATTATTGCATATGTGACTTTGATAAGTTATTTAACTGGACCTCAATTTTCTTTTCATGGAAATAGGGATTATTATAATACATACTACATAAAAATATGAAGATGAAATGAATTAATGTAAATAAATGTCATAATAATGCCTTGTACAAAAACCTCCATATATATTAGCATGTATGATTAGTCTACATCTTATATAAAATGATAATAAAAGAACATTTCAATTTTTTTATTTCTTTTGAAGTGCTCCCAACTGTGCTTAGCTTTCTCTTACACTTTCCAAACTAACTAGAATTCTAACCCTTAGCCACCTCAAACTCATCCACATATATAATTAGAACCTCCTCAAATCCAGAAAAAAACATGAGACATATATCATGACATAGGCTCCACTGCAGTTGGTTAAACTTAGCGGTAAGTGTCTTGGTTTCTAACCCCAATGTTATTCCATGTTCTTTTTTGACTAAAAAATATATATAATTCAGACTCTGGTCTCAGTTGTTAGTTTAACAAAGAAAGAGGTTTCAAATGAGTCTGTTATTGGGAGATAAAGGCATGGTTTTACCTCTGATTTTTCATAACTCTGGACTTAGATTTTCTGATTCTCCAGAATTATGGCCTTATATACCACAATAAAATAATTTCTTTTAACTTTTTTTAAATTCTCCTCTTCCTCCTCCTTCTCTGTCACTGTCTCTCATCTCTGTTTTCCCAATTAATACAAAAGATGAGGTCTTTCTCCAAAATAAGGTCATTTGATCATACCACAAGCCAACTGCAATTTAGTTTGGGCTTCAGTTCAGCTTATTTATTTATTTATTTTTGAAAAGCAGTTTAGTTTGTTAAGAATGCAAGCTTCTGTTGCAATTGCTTTTGGTGTTTTTATAATGAAGTCTTTTTCCATGCCTGTGTCCTGAATGGTATTGCCTAGGTTTTGTTCTAGAATTGTTATGGCTTTGGGCTTTACATTTAATACTTTAATACATCTTGAGTTAATTTTTGCACAAGATGTAAGGAAGGGGTCCAGTTTCAGTTTTCTGCATATGGTTCACCAGTTTTCCCAGCGTGGTTTACTGAGTAGGAGATCCCATTCCCATTGCTTGTTTTTGTCAGGTTTGTCAAAGATCAGATGGTTGTAGACATGTGGTGTTATTTCTGAAGTCTCTGCTCTGCTCTATTGGTCTATATGTCTGTTTTGAATTCAGCACCATTCTCTTTTGGTTACTCTAGCCTTGTGGTATAGTTTGAAGTCAGGTTGCATGATGCCTCCAGCTTTGTTCTTTTTGCTTAGGATTGTCCTGGCTATATGGCATTTTCTTTGATCCCATATGAAATTGAAAGCAGTTTATTTCTAATTCTGTGAAGAACGGCAATGTTAATTTGTTGGGAATGGCATTGAATCTGTAAATTACTCTGGGCAGTATGGCCATGTTCACGATATTGATTCTTCCTATCCATGTGGATAGAATGTTATTCCATTCGTTTGTATTCTCTCTTAATCTTATTTCCTTGAGTAGTGGTTGCTAGTTCTCCTTGAAGAGTTCCTTCACATCCTTTGTTAGCTGTATTCTTAGGTGTTTTATTCTCTTTGTAACAATTGCGAATGGGAGTTCACTCATGATTTGGCTCTCTGCTTGTCTATTGTTGGTGTAAAGAAATACTTTTGATTTTTGCACATTGATTTTGTATCCTGAGACTTTTCTGAAGTTGCTTATCAGTTTAAGGAGAAATTGGGCTGAGATGATGGGATTTTCTAAATATAAAATCATGTCATTGGCAAACAGAGACAACTTGACATCTTCCCTTCCTATTTCAATACTCTTTATTTCTTTTTCTTGCCTGATTTCCCTGACCAGAACTTCTAATACTATGTTGAATAGAAGTGGTGAGTGAGAGTATCCTTGTCTTGTACAGGTTTTCAAAGGGAATGCTTCCAGTTATTGCCCATCTGATATGATATCAGCTGTGGGTTTGATTTAAACCTTATTATATGTCATAAAGCTCTTATTATTTTGAGATACATTTCATCAATACTGAGTTTATTGAGTTTTTAACAGGAAGGGATATCGAATTGTATTGAAGGCCTTTTCTGCGTCTGTTGAGATAATGATGTGCTTTTGTTTTTGGTTCTGTTTATGTGATAGATTACATGTATTGATTTGTGTTTGTTGAACCAGCCTTACATCCCAGGGGTGAGGCTGACTTGATCATGATGGATAAGCCAAAATTGACAAATGGGATCCAGTTAAACTAAAATGCTTCTGCACAGAGAAACACACTATCATCAGAGTGAACAGACAACCTACAGAATGGAATAAAATTTTTGCAGTCTACCCATCTTACAAAGGTATAGTATCCAGAATTTACAAGGAACTTAAACAATTTATAAGAAAAAAAACACAGTCCCATCCAAAAGTGGGCAAAGAATATAAGCAGACACTTCTTAAAAGAAGAAATGTATGCAGCCAGCAAATGTATGACAAAAGCTCAACATCACTGATTATCAGGGAAAGGCAAATCAAAACCACAATGAGATACCATCTCACACCAATCACAATGGCGATTATTAGAAAGTCAGGAAACTATAGACACTGGCAAGGCTGTGAAGAAACAGGAATACTTTTACACTGTTGGTGGGAATGTAAATTAGTTCAACCATCGTGGAATACAGTATGGGAGTATCTCAAGGATCTAGAACCAGAAATACCATTTGACCCAGCAGTCCCATTACTGGGTATATACCCAAAGAAATACAGATCATTCTACTATAAAGACACATACACATGTATGTTTATTACAGCTCCACTTACAAAAGCAAAGACATGGAACCAACCCATCAATGATAGATTGGATAAAGAAAATGTGATACAAAAACACCATGGAATACTATGCAGCCATAAAAAGAAATGAGATCATGTCCTTTGCTGGGATATGGTTGAAGCTGGAAGACATCAGCCTCAGCAAACTAACACAGGAATAGAAAACCAAACACCATTTATTCTTACTCATAATTGGGAGTTGAACAATGAGAACACATGGACACAGAAATGGGAACAACACACACCACGGCCTATAGGGGACTGGGGCTGATGGGAGAAAACTTAGGCAATGAGTCAGCAGATGCAGCAAACCACCATGGCACATGTATACCTAGGTAATAAACCTGCACTCTGCACATGTATCCCATTTTTTAATTTGTTTTTGTTGTTGTTGTTTGTTTTTTAGAAGAAAAAAGAAAAACAACTACAACAGAAAAGAATGCAAGCTCCTAGAAGAGTGGGTTGGAGGGTGGACAGGGAAAGGGGAGATGTTGGTGAAAGAACAGAAGGTTTCCATTAACAGGAGTAAGGTTTAGTAATCTATTGCACAGCAGTGACCATTTTAAATAATAACTTATATTTTGAAATTGCGAAAATAGTAGATTTAAAATGTTCTCAAAACCAAGAAATGATAAGGTGATGAAGTGATAGATATGTAGTTTGATTTAATCATTTCACAATGTATGCATATATCAAAAGATCATATTGTAGCCCATAAATGTATACAATTATTATTTGTTATTAAAAGTTTAAATGACAAAAACTTTGGCACAAAAGAAAGAAGACGAACACTTTGGCACAAAATAAAGTTAAGAAACTTGTTTGTTAACAAACAAGTGGTCAAAGGCAATATTTATTAAAGTATAAGATAAGGTTCCAGATTTGATCTAAAGATAAATTTCCATTTGTCTCTTTTCTTTTTCCTTCCTGTGACCCTCTTACATCTTTATTTTTGTTCTGCCTCAGGTTGGAATCCTGGCCTCATAATGACTAGGTTCTCAATAGTCCATAGCTCTATAATTAGCCAGGGTTCACATAAATGATACTAAGAGTCCTTAACACATTGTGGTTGTAATTGTACATAGTATGCGAATGCATTTCAGTTCCAAATAGTCAAGTTAGGGTTTCACTTTCCACCTTCACTGACCCTATGGCTATCAAAAGTAACTTTTTGGCTTGTTCATCAAATGTACTGGGAATTTCAAAAGGCTAAATGCTCTACACTCACCTATTCAAATGACTATCAGCAATTATTTAAAAATAAATATTTTCAAAGCCATCTGTAGTATAAATTACTTTTTAAATATACATAGTTTACATAAATGAAAATACTATAAATACTGATTTTTTTATCTTTTTTCTTTTGACTTTACTTTTTCTGTTCATCTGACCCATGTTCCACCAAATAATTCACATACACAGTTCAGCATGAAGACTCTGCAAGTTTAACTATTTTAACTACACAGAAAAATAGAGTTTTTTGTCACTTCATAATTTAAAGTGGAATTACTTTTCTGCTATTTTTAGTGAACAATACTTTATGAAAACCCCTCTGTTTCAAGTGGCATAAATGCAATTAATTATGTTTAATGCCTGCATAATACATCATAGTGGGCAATAACCTAATTTATTCAGTTATCCTACAAATGAAAGCCATTTATGTTTTTTTTAACTTTTTATCTACTAAAAATTATGCTTGCCATAAAAAGTTTGATACATATATTATTATACAATGGTATTATATTTTTATGGAGTATGTATCCCAACACAAGATTATGAGTTTCAAAAGGAAATTTATCTTAATACATTTAATTTGTGCTGCTCAATTTCTAGCCTTAAAATCCAATTCAGATTTTTACAAGCAATATAAGAGTGTCATTTTCCAATCCCCAAAAGTAATAGCACCCCTATGTTTTTTTAACTTTTTACATATGAAATGTAAGCTGATATATATAAAATAACAATTTATTATTATCTATGTTTTTATTTATCTGAATACTAGTGAATTTAACAATTTGGATTACTTTTTGGTGAATTTCCTATTTATATCAATTGATCATTGTTTTTTGATAATTGTGCCTTTTTCAAAAAGCTTATTGTTTATGTTACAAATATATTTTCCATTAGTATACATTTGTTATTAATTTTTATGCAAGCAGGTGTTACTATCTTTCATTTCATTTGTTGGTTCCTTTTACAAGTTTGTTGTTGTTGTTGTTGTTGTTGTTGTTATTCCTTGGTTACAGATAGGGGTTTAATTTTAGTTAAAGTTGCACAGTCATGCAGTTATAGAAATCCAAGCCCTCCCTATATAAGCCATAACAAAAAGGTAGACTGTATCCTCCTGCTGATGTGTGTAAAGGCATCCTCCTACCTCTCTGTTTTCCATATATTCTCTGATAATTACAGAGAAATTCACTTCAACTATTCAACTAATTATGGGGGTTAGTCAGACTACTTAAAACTGTTGTGAAGTATTCTTAAGCATTTCAATTGGGAATAAACAGGAGGTAAAATGCTCTAATATGTTGATGAAGCATCTGCTCCCAAAATTGGTAGAGAAAACACAATACCAGCTCTTACTTCCCTAGAACTCAAGACATCATTTGCCTCTAAGCTCAAATTGTCATTTAACTTGGGAGAGGCAGATTAAGTGATTTTCAACTAACAGAAGGAAGAAATTTTCAGGTCATTAGCCTGCTTAGAATGCTTTCTTTGACACTGCTATTCATATATGACACATATACTTTTATGGAACACTGGCTATGACTTCTGATCAATTCTATAGATCTCTACATATTTCCTTTACATTGGAAACTATAAAAATATAAAATATTACCTCCTGGGGCAATGTTTTACCCAAGGTTGCAAAATGAGTTAATACTTATTTGTCATTTTGTTGCATGTAGTAGCCATGATAAACCAGATTTTAGCTGGTCATCACTTCTTTCAGAGACACAAATACCATTTTACAAGCAAAATACAATTTGGTGATTCATTAGTGTCTCAAACCTGAATAACTCCGTTACAATGAATTCACCATGTGAAGAAAAATGACTGACACTATCCAAAATCTCTGAATTTGTATGCATTAAAATTACCATACAAGATATGGTGGGGAAGGGAAGAGAAGAATTAATCATTTTTATTAATATGGTATTCAAAAAAGTTTTACTTTCTCCTCATTTTCAGGACTAACATATCATGTCTGACACATTTATTTTTGTCCTTCACAGTGAGTTACATTTCATCTTTTGGATTATTGGCACAAAGTAAAAGAGATAGTCTTGCTGAGGTCCATTAACAGCTTCATATATCACTTTAGTAGTGACTCAGCATCTCCACTACATAAGTTCAGTTTTTGCCTGTTCAGTATTATTCGGGTATTCGTAGCACAATTCAGAAGTCAACAATTATTTTCCTACATGGAAAGAACATTCTTCTCATGAATCCACATGGCATGCTTCCCGAAACATTTAAAATGTGATGATCATATTTTACATTTTAAACATACTTAAAACATGTAGCAATACATTTGTGATATTGGTCAAGTCACTATCTCCCTTGACTCACTTTATTTATGAATATGCAACTATAATACTACAGAATTCATGTGTATACTAATTACATTATGCTTGTCCTTAAAAAGCTTTTTTTGGAAATGTTATAATTTTATATACCCTAAAGCTAAGTTAACATATAGAATTTGATGTTTATAATTCAATATCCATTTATAGACAGATCAGCAAATAAAGAACAATTTGTATTTTGTTTTTCTCTATCCTAGTATGCAGCATCTTATTTTTTGATGATTTTACTCTGCCATCCAATTTGTTGTATATCAATTCTATCTTGAAGATTTATGAATATAAGATTGCATTAAGTGGTCTATAACCAAGAATATTTTACAGAAGTTTAGAAATTCCATCAATAAAAATTAGCTATTTTTTACTCCTTGATTTTAAAGTAAGTTACATCACCACCTATCTCTTTACTTATGAGTGTGGTTGCTAAAAGCACATCTGGATTTAACAGGCAGATCTGGATTCAGTAGACAAGGTGGTTGAAGCAGTGAAGACTTTCACAGGAGCTCTTCTAACGTGTTACAAAAAGTTACAGAAAAAATAGTTTTAGAGATGTTTTTATTTTTTGGCATTAACTAGTTGAAAAGACCAAGTAATTTGTCTAATAGATTGGCACATATTTGGTGTGTGGCAAGTTGTCTTTTTCTGATGTCGTTTACTTTGTTTCTCAATTCATCCTATTTCCTGTAGAACAATAATTGCAACCAGAAGTTTGATTGGAGTTACATTCAACTTTTGTGGAACCAAAATAATAATGCTTCTGTGTAATTTCTATTGTGCTAAATTATTACACACAGAATGTCTGGTTGTTCTATATTTATTAATGAAAACATTGACCAATGGGTAGAGTGCTATCAGTCTAATTACCATAAAAATTCCTTACAAAAATTTCAACTAATCATTTAACATCATTTAGATTATTGTTTAGATTGATTGTTTCACTATATGTTACAAAATGTTAATATTCCAATTTCGCTTTCTTTCTGAATTTATTAGATAAAATTCTTTTCTAACGAATTTCCCCTCTTTATCCTGTTATGCTAAATTCAATAAAGTAGATGAGATAAATGCTTGTTTCTACTTTACATTACCAATTTTCAGAACAATTGGTTATTAATATTATTATAAATTTTGGAATTTATAAAAACCAATTGTAATCTTTCTCATGCTTTTCTCTACTTGGTTCAGAAGCAGAATTTCGGGAGGTCTCCTGAGATTCTTGGACATGAAAATTTTTTATTTTGTTAGTTTATTGTTTTTTTATGGCCCAGAAAATGCCTGTAGGGAATATAGAGAGGCATGTTCCCAGACATATATGGATTGCTCTATGTCTTGGGAACATGGAATCAACTCATGAGCCCATCGACGGTGAATTGGATGAAGAAAATGTGGTGCATATACACCATATATTACTACACAGCCATCAAAAAGAATGAAATCATATCCATTGCAGGAGCATGGGTGTAGCTGGAGGTCATTATCCCAACTGAATTGATGGGGGGAACAGAAAAGCAAATACTGCACGTTCTCACTTCTAAGTGGGGCTAAACATTGAGTGCACATGGAAATAAACATGAGAACAATAGATACTGCAGACTATTAGATGGGATTAGGAGGAAGGGAGGAGTATAAGAGCTGAAAAACTACTTATTAGATATTATGCTCACTACCTGGGTGACAGGATCTGTACTGCAGACCTCAGCATCATGTGATACACATATGCAACAAACCTGTGCATGTTCCCCTGCATCTAAAATATAAATTGAAATAAAAAAACAATCGCTGCTTTTGTTTTTGTTTTGCAGTGATATTTAGAGGCTGTAGTTTAGGAGCTAGACTAGAGGCACTGTTTAATATTCTGAAATAATGGAAAGGTTGAGAAACTGTATATTAGGAAGAGCACAAGCATTTAGAAGTTTATAATAATATGTGTAATTCGAATTTAAGATCCAAAGTTTCCACACAAGTTATCCAACTATATTGTATATTGTCTCAACTATCATAGTTTTAATAACAATGTGATTACTAAAATTATCATACCAAAATTTAGTGAAGATGTATTTGCAAGTATTTTGCATATATCACAAATCTTAAAACATTTTCAAATCCACTCTAAAGTATATTTTATGCACTTCAGCCTGAGTAACTGAGTGAGACCTTGTCTCTAAAAAAGGTATATTTTAAATTTTTGTAGTTCAGTTCATTTGTGTCATTATTCCTATTTTAAAAGCCTGCTTTGCTTTTTTATAATTTACTTTTTATTTCAGGTAACTTTCATATCAAAATATTTTTTATAAAGAAACATGAAAAAGGAAATTACTAGCCAACTTAACACACAAGTACAAATCTGAATTCTAAATAAACTATCAAAATGAGGCCTCTATTGTATGAAAAATATACTGTATCATGATATGTTTCCGGTTATTTAAGAATATGTTAAATTATCCTTAAAAAATAAATTTAAGTTATTTAAAGGTTAAGAAAATTTATATGATCACCTCAGTAACATTTTAATTACATATAATTAATATATACTTATGATACAAAATGAAAACTTTCACAACTGGAAATGGAAAGAAACCCCTTTAATCTGGCAAAAATATATAAATAATTAAATCAAATATAATATTTGAAAAATTGTTTATTCTATTGTAAATAAGGTTTAAAATAAGTTTTATTTTATTGTAAATTCCCATTATTAAAATGTACAGTTAGTGTTAGTTCAGAAAGACAATTTTGTGAGTTATGAACATTGTAGTAATTAAAGGAAATGTCTAATTGTTTTCAAATGTTATGATTGAGTAGGAAAATTTTTATAATATTCAACAAAATTTTTATATTTCATGAATGATATTAATAACCACTATATAAAAGTGAAAAATAAAAATAATTATGTTTTTATATAAACTTTGAGTAACATTTATGAGAAAATACTCTTTAAAAAGCAGTGATAACTAAGTTCCTCAATAATAAATATAGCAACATACTTGTAGAACCTGTATGAACGTTTATATATTATTTTTAAGAAACAAATATTTCGGGAACTATATCATGTTTATCAATGTGAAGACATAATATTTAAAAATTTTAGTTCTCTCTAAATATGAAGATAACAATTCTCCTTATATTAATGTATTGATTTAATATCATAAAAATAAATTAATATTAATTTTTTCAGGAAATTGATAAAATTGAAGACTAATAATAGTAGTCTAGATACTCCTGAAGAATAATAAAGACAGAATTAGGAAAGTGCTTTACCAGGTTTCAAATATTTTCATAATCATAATAATTACAACTATCAAAAGGATGCAGGGTAGACCAATTAATTAATGAAAAATTAGAGAGATCTCAAAAACAGACTGAAGAATACAATAAGGCTTATAAGGCTTTTTATATGACAAATGCTTTACTACAGTAGGGTACACCTGATTAATTTAATGGTGGGTTGCAGACAATGTGGAAAGGAAAGCAGATCTCTATATAATTCTTCCCATAAAATTTTGTTTTCAGTGAATTAAATTAAAATTTAAGTGAAAAAGGCCACTCTAACATTTTAATGTAAGCCTACAGAATAATGTCTTTAGGACTATTGCACTTAGCTTTTACTATGTAACAAACCACAGACAAACTTAGCGGCTTAAAACAACAGTTGCATATTTGGTTTATGTTTCTCTATGTCAGAAATTTGGACTAAGAACATATGTTTTTTTCTCCTTATTTTAGTTCACCTCACTCATGCATCTATAGTCAGTCAGTGGTCAACTAGATGACTCTGCTTTTGATACTTCGTAAGGGCTATGGATTGGGGTAAGTGGAGATAACTGGATCATATGTTTCACAATGGCCATCAATTAACTTGAGATGTCCCTACAGTGAAAGGCAGGTTTCCAAGAGAATGACTGAAATAACACAAAGCCCCAGTGCCTAAACATGGAACTTACATAACGTCACTTGTCAAAGTGACAAAACAAGATATGGTTTCAGATTCCAGAAGCAGACATATACATGCAGTCTCTTGCTAAGAGTAGTTACAAAATCACATTGCAAGTGTCCAGATACAGGAAGAGAAATAATCGTAAACACTTTTTTTTTCAAACAAGTCACTAAAATCTAAATTCAAATTAGAAAAAGGTATTGCAAAACGGATACAAATTTACAAGCCATGAAAATAAACAATAAATAAAATGATTTCAAATGAATAACATCAATAATAAAATACATATAAAGTAAATGTAAAAAATAGATGTTTACAAAGCCTATTTAACTGAAAAAATTGCTATCGAAAGTACATAATAATTACAATATGTTTCCATATTGACCTCTAGATGGTCATTTGCTATTGCACTAAAATACATGGTATTGATGGTCTTCCTTTTATCTTGTACCTCAGCTTGAATGTCTGGAATGGATGATATGGCTTACTTCTTTCACTGTTCTTTTTCCATAAGGAATCACATCCTTTAGGAAGATATACCGGGTTCCTTCCCACATGGCAGTGTTCCAAGAGTTAAAGCTTGATGAAGCATCTTTTCATCATGTTTGCTGATTTTCCATTGGACAAGGTAAGCTAAATGCTCAAGCTCTAAGTAATCTGTGAGTAACCTATACAAGGGCATAGATACCATTTTCTTTTGAGTCACTAATCTGAGAATTTGATACACGAATAACAAATGTTGCCAAAATCTCAGCAGTTTAGGGGAAAAAAAAGAGTTTATTCCCATTCACATTATTGAGAAGCCTGTATAGTGTGGCTGTGGCTCTACTTTATGATTATATCATCTGGGAATCTAGCAGACAGAACAGCCCCATTTCAAATATCTCTCATACATTTAGACAAAAGAAAATAACTTGACCACACCTATTTTAAAAAGAAAGGAATATATTATTCTCCTCCGGAAAGAAGTACTTCACAACAAATGTGTTGTATAGCAACAATGTATAATACAGTTCATATTCTCACTAACACTTGATAATGTCCAATTTATTAATGTGTATCTAGATGCAATAACATAGTTTCATACTGTAAAATGTTTTGTATTAGCCTAATGACTAATAAATGTAAGAATATTTTTATAGATCGATTTACCATTTTTACATTGTGGTTAAATGTCAATTTCTGTATTTGCTCTAATTTTATTATATTTTATATTTGTTTACAAATTCTTTAATATTATTTTGCATACCTCCTAGATTCTCATCCATGTATACCTTTCAAAACTGAAGTAATAATTTCCCCATATGCTGGAAATCTTGGATGTTGTAAGTGACCAGATGAGTCAATTTCCAGAAAATGCTCTAGGCTAAAATAGTCTCTACCAATAACTGGTTGGTCAAGAGATATAAATATCTAGACTCACAGATTTAGTTCTGGGCAACTCTGGTGGGTCATGCCTGGTCCAGAGCTACCGTTCCCAATCATGCTGCCTTCCCTTACTCACAGAGGTCAACCCTAAGAGCTCGCCTCAATAGATACCCTACCTGCAAATCTACTTCAAGTTTGACTCCCAGGAAACCTGATCTACAACACATTCCATTCTACAAGAAATGCTCCAAGTGTTGATTCTTATGTCTGAGTATTCACAGATCTATTACACTTTTAAACAACTGTGAGTTAAAGACAAATTTATAACTCTTTGACACTCAGCATGTAAGCTCTTTTCTCTGAGACACAAAGGCTTAATTTTTCTTACTATTTGTTCCCAGTTACTTGTGACTACTTAATATCACAGTTCAGTGTTTCTAGGCACACAGCCAGGTTACAAGTCCAGCTACAGAGTTTTAGCATTATCCTCCCCCAAGCCAAATACACTTAAATGAGTATTTAATTGAATTAATTAGAAAATTATCACCTAGTTTAAGTAGTCTAATTGTTCTCAACATTGGCAAAAATCCCCAAACTTACAGTCTGAATTATATGTGTGTTACCAAGGATAGGGCAAGACAAATCCTATTTAAAATGTTAAAGTGTAAATGCTAGATGGATACACACACACACACACACACATACACACACACACATATATATGTATATACATGTATAAGCTTTAAGCACATTACAAAGTAAAGATTTATAAATAAGAGGATGGCAATTATCTATTCCAACTGTCATCTTTCAGAAAATATAATTTATTTCACCAAAATTAATATTTATAGCTAAAGGTGAAATTTTCATAATATGTACATATACATATGTATGTATAGAAGAGCAACTATTTGTAGAAAAAATACAGTAAAGAAAATGTTGTCATTCACAGTGTTACAAACCAGAGAAATCTTATTCAATATTTTGCTACTTTCAATTTTTTTTTGTTCTTTTAAATAGAATAACATTAGACAATCTAAGACATTAACATTAGACAGGTTAGCTAAACTTAATGGATAATTAGCTAATATTAAGCATGATATTAGATAATTTCTATCCAGCAAATACTTATTGAGTGGATAACATGTCCATTTTGTTTGTTTGCTTCTTGAGACAGTATCTCATTATGTCACCCAGGTTGTAGTACAATGGTGTGACCGTGGCAGCTTTGACCTCCTGGGCTCAGGGGATCCTGCAGCCTCAGCCTCCTCAGTAGTTAGGATTACAGGTGCAGGCCACTATACCCAGCTAATTTTAAATTTTTGAAATTACTTTGTAGACATGGGTCTTGCCCAAGCAGATCTAGAACTCCTCGGCTCAAGCAATACTCCTGTCTCAGCTTCCCAAAGTGCTGGGTTTACAGGCATGAGCCACCACACCCAGCCAACATGTATTTATAACTGTTCATATCACCAGGAATAGAGTAATGAAGAGAAAATTCTTGTTCTCATTGCATTTTCTGTGTATGTGTATATATAAATATATATATCTGTATTTATACATAATGTACTATATAAATAAATATATATGTACACACACATATATGTAAAGAAAAAAACACATTAAACAAACATAAGTAATAAATCTATAAATAGTGCTATAAAAGAAAAAAAACTACAGAAAGAGTTTCAACATTGCCCTTGAAAACTGGCACAAGACAAGAATGCCCTTTCTCACCACTCCCATTCAAGGTAGTACTAGAAGTTCTGGCCACGGAAATCAAGCAAAATAAAAAAATAAGGGGTATTAAAATAGGAAGAGAGGAAACCAAGTTGCTGCTGTTTCCAGATGACATGGTTTGATATGTAGAAAACCCCAACATCTCAGCCCAAAAGCTTCTTAAGCTGTTAAGTAACTTCAGCACAGTCTCAGGTTACAAAATCAATGTGCAAAAATCACAAGCATCCCTATATAGGAACAACAGACAAGCAGAGAGCCAAATCATGAAAGAATTCCCACTCACAATTGTCACAAAGAGAATAACGTACCTAGAAATGCCAGTAACAAGGGAAGTGAAGGATCTCTGCAAGGAGAGCTACAAACCACTGCTCAAGACAATCAGAAAAGACACAAACAAATGGAAAAACATTCCATGTTAATGGATAGGAAGAATCAATATCATGAAAATGACCATATTGCCCAAAGCAAATTATAGATTCAATGCTATTCCCATTAAACTACCATTGACATTCTTCACTGAATTAGAAAAAAAAAAAATTTAATTCATATGGAACCATAAAAGAGCCCATATATTCAAGATAATCCTAATGAAAAATAACAAAGCTGGAGGCATCACACTACCCAACTTCAAACTGTACTGTTTAATACAAGGCTACAGTAAAGAAAACAGTATTTTGCTGGTATAAAAAGTGACACATAGACCAATAGAACAGAATAGAATACTCAGAAAGAAAGATTGCACACTACAACCATCTGATCTCTGACAACTCTCATAAAAACTATCAATGGGGAAATATTCCCTATTTAAAATAGTGCTAGGAAAACTGCCTAGCCATATGCAGAAAACTGAAACTGGACCCCTTCCTTACACCTTACACAAAATTAACTTAAGACAGATCAAACACTTAAGTGTAAAACCCAAAACTCTAGAAACCCTAGAAGAAAATCTCTGCAATACCATTCAGGACATAGGCACAGACAAAAATTTCATTATGAAAATGCCAAAAGCAATTGCAACAAAAGCAAAAATTTACAAATGGGATCTAGTTAAACTAAAATGCTTCTGCACAGAAAAAGTAATTATCATCAGAGGGAACAGGCAGCCTACAGAAAAGAGCATTTTTGCAATCTATCCATCTGACAAAGGTCTACTATCTAAAGTCTACAAGGAACTTTAAAAAATTACAAGAAAAAAATCAAAACAACTCCATCAAAAAGTGGGCAAAGAACATGAACAGTCACTTCTCAAAAGAAGACATTCATGTGGCCAACAAAGTTATGACAAAAAGCTAAACATCACTGATCATTAGAGAAATGCAAATCAAAATCACAATGACATTCTGTCTTACACCAGTCAGAATGGCAATTATTAAAAAGTCAAGAAACAACTGATGCTGTTGAGGTTGTGGAGAAGCAGGAACATTTGCACACTGTTGGTGGGAATGTAAATTAGTTCAACCATTGTGGAAGACAGTGTGGCAATTCCTCACAGTTCTAGGAGCAGAAATACCATATGATCCTGCAATCTCATTACTGGATATATACCCAAAAGAATATAAATTGTTCTATTATAAAGATACATGCACATGTATGTTCATTGCAGCATTATCCACAATAGCAAAGACATAGAATCAACACAAATGCCTATCAATGATAGATTAGATTTTAAAAAATGTGTTACATATATGTCATGGCGTATTATGCATCCATAAAAAAGAATAAGATGTTATTTGCAGGGACATGGATAGAGCTGGAAGCCATTATTCTCAGCAAACTAACATAGGAACAGAAAAGCAAACATTGCATGTTTTCACTTATAAGTGGGAGCCGAACAATAAGAACACATGGATATGGGTTGCAGAGGAGGGAGGTGGAACAACACACACTGGGCCCTGTCAGTGGGGGTAGGGAGAGAGAGAGCATCAGAAAGAATAGCTAATGCATGCTGGGCATAAAACCACTGTGGCACAGATATGTGTGTGTATATATATATATATATATATATATATATATATATATGCTGATATAATAAAGCTGCACATCCTGCACATGTTCCCCAGAACTTAAAATATAAGTTGAGGGAAAAAAGAGGCTTCAAGAGAAAGAAATATAATCTTATACATATTATAAGAAAATAATTTTGTAATGAGCTATTAATTTACACCTGAATGAACTAGAGTCATAAATTTGTGCAGAGGTGAAACCGTATATGCAAAGGTAAAGATCAGAACATTATTGGTGTGTTCTCAGAAAAGCAAAGCCAGATTAATTGTAATAAAAAGAGAAAGGGAGAAAGTAATCGGAGATAAAGGCATGGGTGGGGATCATGATGGAGAAGCAGATTGCATATGGATTTCAAGATTAATGTAAGACAGGATTTTAATTTGAGAAAGGATAGTCTCAGCTGCATTTGAGCTAGAAAGTGACATGATCCGATTCATGTTTTACAGAGATCACTCTCACGGTGTGAGGAGAATAGGGATTGTATCAGCGACACAAAAGTCAGAATAAAATACCAGTTAATTGGCCATTACTAAAATTTAGTAAGATAGCATTCCAATCAGGATCATAACAATTGGAGATACTGAGAAGTTGTCAGACTCTGCCTAGATATTTTGCATGTAGAAAATACTAGATTCTCTGACATATTGAAAAAATGTTTTCAGTAAAAGAAAACACCCTTAAGTCCATAGATTTGACCCAAAAATTTGTGTGTGTGTGTGTGTGTGTGTGTGTGTGTGTGTGTGTGTGTGTGTGTGCGTACATGTGTGTGTGTCTATTAATGGTTTGGATCTGCCACTAAAATGTAGAGACAAGAACATATGAATTTTTATTTTCTTAATTGCTGAATCTCTAGAGCCTATGAACGTGACACATAAATGCTCAATAAAGGAATGGGGTATACTAGAGGTGGGGAGAAATAATTAAGGTTTCAAAATGGAAGTTTGAAATAGCATGGATGTATCCAAATACATAAACTGAGAAGGAAGCTCTATATATAAGACTGGATTCGAGGAAAAGATCAGTTTATGGATTTAAACTTGGAGTAATCATTATATTTATTAGTGGTTTCCAACCTTGGCTGTTACTAGAATTACTGGGTGATTTTTTAAAATATATATGTATGTGCCGGAATCTCAGGGTAGAACAATTTATTCAGAATTGAAAAAAGGTGATCTGTGCATTAGTGTATACCTAGGCATATTTAAATAGCCCATATGATTCTAATGTGGAGCTAGTATAATGCCATTTAAAATGAACGGTTTGTAACATTTGACTTAGAGCTGTGGTTCTAAATCTTGACTGGAATTTAGAATCTACTGGGGGAATTGTTTAATGATGTTTATGTCCAGGTTATTCTCAAAGTCAATAAAATAGAAATCATGTATTTTCCAATTTATCAAGGTTATACCAACATGCAGTCAGGTTGAGAACTGAGGACCTAGAGAATGGTTGTTGATAAATAAATGGAACATGTCTGAAATCTGAGCCTTAGGCTATTTCACATTTAATAGGCAGAAAATTGGATAGACTCCAACAAAGAAGAATGAAAAGGACCAGACAAGTAGGTTAAGGAGAAAGTGTGAGTGCACTACCTAGATGAAAAGTGAAGACGATATTAGATCAAGTGTGTTAAGATGCTGCTGCTATTGAGTTTTACCATAAATATGGGTATAGGCTTGTGAAGGTTGTTGTTGAGCTACACAGAAGCAATTTCTGTGAAGTTGTCGATTGAGTATCGGGGAGATCAACAGGCAACAAAGAAGACAGAGAGATAGTGAGTTGTTGCAAAATTTGTAGACTTTTTTTTTTCTGCGAATGACAACAGGATGTTGGGGTGGTACTTGGAGAAGAAATGATGGACGAGGGAATAATCTTTTTTTAAGGGAATACATTATATTTGTTAGATGAGAACAACCAAGTAAAATGTGAAAAAAATAATGAGAATGTAGAATAAAGAGGGGAACATTGTATGTATGACACTTGAGTGGGGATGAACAATGTTATCCTTATGTGCACAAGTAGAGAGATTGGTCTGAGAAAGGTGCAAGGAAGGTGATCCACTGACAGTAGGCAAGTTGGCATATATGAAACCAATCTCGGGAGGTTAGTAGCTTTGTTAGTGTGGAAATATGAAAGATGTCTTCATACTGATTCCAGCTTCTTCACTGATCATCCAAGCAAGAGTCAGGTTATTGGAAGAAGGTTATTGGTGAGAAAAGCAGGTGCAGTAAAGTCATCTGTGAAAGAAGAAAATAAATTGATGGTGAAATCATTAAATTTTATTTTATATTCATATTGTAAAGATTTTATACAGACTCAAAGTTGTTGCATTAATTTGTAGCTACAGGTTCAATGTGAACAGTGCTTGCCTAATGCCATTTGTCAGTTTTAAGTTGGGGTATTTAGGGCAGGCAAGAGTTATAACAATGTTTTGAGATGATCAAAGTTTTCAATACAACTTGTTGGCCTTTTCTCATCAATAATTATCTAAAAAGAATGTCCTCTCCCAAAATGTCTCAAAATATTTCATGTAAATAATACTTTTTACATACCTATTTGGGATGAAAATTTCTCTTTATGCCTGTCCACTAATTATGTAAGTGTTCTAATTGAAAATTTTAAAAATATTGTTTTTCTTTTTTTTAAGGGAAAGAAAGAAGAATAAAAGAGAGAAAGAAAGAGAAAAAGAAAGGGGGAGAGAGAACAAGAATCTTGCTCTATTGCTCAGGATTTCATTTAAATCTGTAAAATACTATGCAATTACTAAGAAGTGATTTATTTCCTATTATGTGGTCACTTTTAGAATAGGTATGATATAATATTGAAAAAATATATGTTTTGTGGATATGGGGTGGTGAGTTCTGTAAATGTTTATTAAATTTGCTTGTTCCAGGTCTGAGTTCAAATCGTGGATGTCCTTGTTAATTTTCTGTCTCATTAATATTGTTTTTCTTCACGTTTGCCATGGTTTTGAAGAAGATTCTTCTTTACTGGTGGAGAGGCTATTTCAATTGAAATAACAAAAGATCACCAAAATTGGATTGGTGCCTGTCTTGTCCACTGAGGCCTATGGAACGTAGCTTGGGATATGGAGAGTATCATCTCAATAACTCTTTGTTAGGAAAACTGGTAAGTTAGGAAGGAGTTTTGTTGATGACTGTTGTGAAATCTTGGTTCTTATCTTCTTGGTTTAAAATAATTTAAATAAGACACACTGCAAAAAAAGATGCAGCATGGAGCAGTATATTGCAAAGGAGAAAGACTATTCTGAAAGCTAGGTGCAGAGTAGACAGTACACCCTGAGAGACAATTCAGAGTCAGCTGCTTGTAAGGCTAAGACAGTGTTCACTGTTACTGGGGAAACTCCCTCCATGGGAACCTTACATGACTATTCATAAGGAGCTAGGAAGACGTGCTACCTACCAGTAAGCATGTTCTGGGTGGTCCTCTGAGTGCATGCTTGTTCATACATCACGTGTCTTATTCACATTTAAAGTCTCTTCCTGGGGTGTGTTTTTTACTATTATAATGAGCAAAGGGTGAGTTCGAAGATAGGTAAAATCAAAATGTGCAAGCTGTCTACAGGGGAAGTTTCATACTGGAAGTAGCTTTGCTTAAAGGAATTTGACTACAATGCAAATGCTGGGGCTTCTTGTGTTGATGGTGAATGGCTATGGTTGCTATCCTGAGGACATGACTACTTCATTGACTACCTATTCTGCCTCAGTTTGGCAAAGTGCTAAAATGAAGAAATAAACTGAATTCCTTTTGTGAAATATTATGCTCCCTTTGAATTGTTTTTGACAATTTAACTATGCTTTTTTTTTTCTTTTCAAAGTGAAAACTTGGAAAATGAGCTATCTGTTGCTGGGTTCATAAAGGTACTGTCAGGTGCCACTTAAAATATTGGGACTAAAAGCAGTTCCTAAGCTTTGTAAACTTTTTTATATAATACTAAAGAATTTTAACTATTATAGTTATTTATTTTTGGTCAGAATATACTTATTAACTTCAATTTGACTTTGATTTTTTCTTTAACATTCATGGTTTAGATTTGTTTACTCCTGATCTCAGCTGTTAAGATTTCGTAAATTCCATATACACTCACCAAAAGAAAGTCTGAAAACATTAAATCAGCCTCTCTTCTGACTTAGAATTCTGTACTTTCTATGTAATAATAACATCCCTTCCATAAAATATATGATAAAATATTTATCAGAAAATTGCTAATATTATATTTTGAAATAAAATACAAAGGAACAAGAGGAGAAAGCTAAATTTGAAACTGAAAAATCCACAAAATTATATTTAATTTATGACAATATAAATATTACTAAAATTTATTATTAATATGTGCTATCAATAAATTATTTTATTTTTATATAATTTTACAGTAATTTTATTAAACATGAACAATTCAGACATTACTTTTTTAAAATGTTTGATGAAAAACTATTAAAGGGAATCATCTTTGTGTTCTAAGAGTTAATGCATATAAGAATCTAACAGTCATATTTGAGGAATCTACCAATACAATCTTTATTTTATAGGTAAGTAAATAGAAAATGAGAAAGCTTCATCAGCAAATTGAATTCTAAAATGCAGTCTAACAATGTTTCTGACTGTAAATTTAGCAATCATCTCTATGATATATAATTAATTATAAAAAATATTTAGGAACTTAAGTAACTATATTATGCAGTATTCTACAAATAACTTTTTGGAATTATATATTTATTGTATGTCAGAGAAATATGTTAAATATATTAGAGACCAAAGCAAGCAGATTTACCACTCTTAAGAACAAAGCATATATATCTTTTAAGTTTTCAAAATTATTAATTGACACATTAAAATTGTGCATAATTGGTGGTTCATCCCTGTAATCCTAGCACTTTGGGAGGGCGAGGTGGGCAGATCACGATATCAGGAGTTCAAGACCAGCCTGACCAACATACTGAAACCGAAACCCCGTCTCTACCGAAAACACAAAAATTCGCTGGGTGTGGAGGCTTGTGCCTGTAATCCCAGGTACTCGGGAGGCTGAGGCAGGAGAATTGCTTCAACCTGGGAGGTGGAGTTTGCAGTGAGCTGAGACCATGCCATTGCACTTCAGCCTGGGCAACAGAGTGAGACTCCATCTCAATCAATCAATCAATCAATCAATAAGTAAGTAAAATGAAATTGTGCATATTTATGGGGTAAAAAGTGATATTTCAATAAATGCATACAATGCATAATTAAATCTGGGTAATTACCATACCCTCAAAGATTTCTTCAAACATTTATTATTTCTTTGTGTTGGGAATATTCAAAAGCTCTTTTTGCTATTTAAATATGTATAACCCTACAGTGCTAAAGAGCACTAGAATTTATTCCTCATAATTAGCTATAATTTTATGTCTGTGAACCAACCTATCCCTATACTCCAGTCCCCTCTACTCTTCCCAGCCTCTAGTAACCAGTATTCTACTTTCTATTTCTATGAGATCAACTTTTTCAGCTTCCATTCACTATATTATGCTACAGAGAAAAACTAGTTTTGTTATTTGCCTTTCAAAGTTGTGTATGTGTGAGAAGGAGCTTAAGTAAGTAGCACTCCCCAGTATAAGTCACAATAATTTATGCAGCTAATGAATCAATAAAAAGTTCAATACGTTTGACACTATGCTACATGTTTAAACTTATGTTGTCAGCTGTAATATTCACACTAACACAGTGAGCTAAGCATTACTACCTGTTAGTTCCTCTGGGCTTAGGAAGCTTCAATGTCATGCCCAGGTAATAGTTCTAAAATGTGACAATAAAGGTATACAATATATAAACCTAGGTCTTTCTTTCACATCAAGTACTGTAATGTCTCTCTTATACCATCTTAGTCCTAGATAGTCAGAATCAATATATGTAACAATTAGTTTATGGTTATATTTGCCACTGTGACCGATCAATTAGTGCAGTCAGCAAGCATAATAATCTTTAATACAGTCTGTGATGATAAAATAGGAGCTGAAATTAAAGAACAGATAATTTAAGACACATACTTAAGAAACAGATGGACAAGAAAAATTTGTATTTCATTCAGGGAATGAAACAAAACACGAGATAATTTCAATCTCAAGCAGTATAAGACAACATATATAAAGAAGGTATTTAGAAAAGAGTAGTGGAATGTAAATCCATATGGATATTGACATGGTTTGGCTCTGTGGCCCCACCCAAATCTCATCTCAAACTGTAATCCCTACATGTCAGGGGAGAGACCTGGTGGCAAGTTATGGAATCATGGGGACAGACTTCCCCCCTGCTGTTCTTGTGATAGTAAGTTCTCACGAGATCTGATGGTTTAACAGTTAGATTGTTTAAAAGGCACTTTCCCCTTCTCTCCATGTTTCCTCCCACCATGTAAGGCCCACCTTGCTTCCCCTTGGCCTTCCACCATGATTGTTAAGTTTCCCGAGTCCTCCCCAAACATGCAGAACTGTGAGTCCTTTAAACCTCTTTTGTTTATAAGTTACGGAGTCTCAGGTAATTCTTTGTAGACTGATACAGATATATATTGTTAATTTTCTAATTTCTTCATATAATTATTTTTTGCTTCTCATTTAAAATTACCTGACCATAATCCTGGAAATCATACTTCATCAATTTTCAAAAATACATAGAAGTATGTAACAAGGATCAATCTTACTGTACCCTGAAAAGAACAGTATCAATATTGGTTTCCTGTACAGATACTATTAATTTATTGCACAATGATTCAACAATAACAGGTGATGCAATATTTATGGAATATTTATGTTGCTTAAGCAGGATTCTATTATTAATGACACAGAGGAGTAAACTTTAAAAAAATATTTTGAGACAATAGCAACATACACTTTTTTGTTTTAAAACTTTTACTAACTTAAATATTATTGATTTCTTCACACAATTACTCAGTTGAGCAATACCTGTCAGGTCATAGATAGTATATATTCTATTTACCAAGTAGATTATTTTTCTTAATTATATGCAAATAGTTTTCTGAGCAGAGATTTTTCTGATTACCTGTGTAAAATATCTTGTCCACATTTTGTAGAACCTCTATACAAAACAGCATTACCATATACATACAATCATTTGCTTAAAAAATTTGATAAAATGAACGTATTCATTGAGAAAAATTGCGTATAAGCATAACATGTGACATTTATAGCTGAACCATTTTTACACTGCTTATATCTTTCCCAATTGAAATATATAGCCAGAACTGTCATTTTAACAGAAAAATAGGAAAAGGAAGCAGTACAATGCAAAGGCACAATCATTCTGTATATATGTTCAAGAATAAATTGATTACTTTCTCCACAAAAGAAATGTGTTGTCTTAAGAAGCTCCTTCTTCTGGGCCTTGTCTGCATCAGACAGAGATGAGCTTCTCCCCTTACTGTGGACAAGTATAGAGGTAGAACTATCTATAGTAGTTGCTATCAGTAACTAATGATATCTCCTTAAAGTGGCTTTCCTGTTTATGTTTACTTAGAAATTTTTTCGTAGTGAACATGAGGACAGTAATAGAGCAAAAAAAAAAAAATTCATTAATTTTGGCTAAGTACTAATTTATTATAATCATAAATAAAACATTATGTATTCATTTAAAAATCTTAGTATATGCAAATACAGAGGTAGAACTATCAATAGCAGTTATCAGTAGCTATCTACTGATATCTATTTAAAGTATCTGTTCTGTCTGATTCAAAAATGGGGCATAAATAAATTCACTATAGTAAAATATATGTAGGATATTCCAATCATGGATTCACATATTTACTTTGCTACTGATATGAGTATTTTTTAATCAATGTAATAATGCAATTATTTATATAGAAAAAAATTTATGTAATAATACAATGCATTTGAAGAAAAATATACACTCTCACAAGTTATATGCCTTTAACTTTCAATAACTAAATAATTTAGTTTTAATTTACAGAGATTTTTTGAAACTAAAGTATATAAGTATAATAAATAAAATAAAACTCACAATGTTATAAAATATAGAGCCAACAAATTACAGAATATATAACTATTTTGTTCTGTAACTGAATTAATGTATCACAAGTGACTTTTTTCTTCTTATCTTGGTTTGAGAATAAACCTTTATAATTATAAATATGTAAAGTATACCTAGGTATTACATACAAACTTAAAATAGACTGCCAAACACAATTATTAATGTAATAATGTGACAAGAGGAAAAATAATATTTAATAAGATCTTGACCCAGCTACATTCCTTCTCCAAGAAGACTCTGAGATTTCTAGTAGGTATTTCTCTCTTTTTCAATATGTCACACAAACCAAATTTATTTCTACTTCATACAAGGAAAGGTTGCACCTCCACATGTGCATCAAGCAGTAGATGCCAGATTGAAAAGCAAGACAGAACCTTTGTTTGAATGCCAGTCAATAAATGATAAACTCACTACAATTCTCCTTTAGGATGGGATAGTGATCTGGGCCATATCTTCACAGAGGTGAGTGCAAAGGCAAAGATACAGGGTCTTTGGGCTCTTACTTCTCAAAAGAAAAAAGATAGGGTTGGAAGAATACACTCATAGAAATTCTTACCTTTATTTGTATAATAAAACCCAACTTTTGAAAGTGTGTGTCAGTACTTCTTGCAATTGAGTAAATAATCAATATTTCAAGTAAACACTCACCAGTTTTCTATCCCTATAGTTTAAATTTGTCATTTCTAGAGTTTCATATCAATGAAATCTAGAGTATACACTTTTGTAGTTGGTCTCTTACCCAGAATAATGTTTCAGACAGACATTCTTGTTTGGGGAATGCATCAGTCTGTTATCACATTGCTGTAAAAACTACCTATGACTAGGTAGTTTATGAAGAAAAGAGATTTAATTGACTCACAGTTTCACAGGCTGTACTGAAAGCATGGCTGGGAATGCCTCAGGAGACTTAACGATTGTGATGGAACACAAAGAGGAAGCAGCCACATCTTTACATGGTGGAGCAGGAGAGAGCGAGCGAAAGGGGAAGTGCTACACACTTTTCAGCAACCAGTTATTGTGAGAGCTAACTCACTATCATGAGAACAACAAGGGAAGGTCTGCCCTCATTATCCAATGAGCTCTCACCATGTCCCTTTTCCAACACTGGGGATTACAATTCATCCTGAGATTTGGCTGGAGATACAGAGCCAAGCAATATCAGGGATGTATCAGTAGTTACTCCCTTATCAGTTATTGGATGGTATTTCATCCTACAATATATTGCAATTGTTTATTCATTCATCTAATAATAGACATTTGACTTGAATCCAAATGTAATTTTCATAAATCAGTTTGTGATGAATATGCATATACAAGGCTCTATATAGATATATGTTTTAATTTATCTTGGATAAGTACTTAAGAGGAAAATTGAGGGATATTATGTCAAATATGCAGCAAAAAGTATGAAACTATCTCTCAAAATGTTAACTGTATCAAAAAGTATCAAACTTTTTCCAAAAATGTTTGTATGTTTTTACATTATGTCAAGAAATATATCGTGATTCTACTGGCTCCAAACCTTGTCAGCCTTCAGTTTTGGCAGCCATTTAAATTTTCACTATTCTACTGGGTATATGTGGTATGTGATTGTGGTTTTAATGTACAATTCTTTGATAACAATGGGATTGTGAATCCTTGCATGTACATACTGGCAATTCATTTTATTTTTTTCAAGATTTAAGTTCTGCAAAAAAATAAAAAATAAAATAAACTGTGTTGCCTTTTCATTGTTGAGTTCAAATAATTAGCTATAATTTGATTAACTAGTCCTCTATCATGTGTACACATTATAAATATATTATTTCAGCATTTTACTTGCCATTTCAGTTTCTTAAGACGTTTTGCATCCTGGGAAACATTGATAAACCTCATCTCTAAATAAAATATATTTAAAAAATTATAGCTGTGTGTGGTGGCAGGAATCTATAGTCCCAGCTAATTAGGATAGTGGAAGGATCACTTGAGCCTGGGAGATAGAGGCTTCAGTGAGCCATGATTGTGCCACTAAACTCCAGCCTGGGCAAATAGTGAGACCTTGTCAAAACAAAAACAAAAACAAAAACAAAACAAAAAACAAAAAAAAAACCTTTTCATAGAGAGAAATTTTTAAATTTTATAAAGCATAATTTATTATTTTTCTCTTACAGCATGGGCTTATATTCCATTTTGAAAATATTTACCTCCTTCCCATTATAAAGATGCTAAAATTTTAAAGCTATGTCCAACAAGCAAGGAGAAATGTACATGTGACAAGTGATAGTGTAAGAACATAAAAAAAGCAAAAGGTCAGATTGGAAGGATATAGATTTAGACTCAGTTGACCTTGAGAACAACACCAAACAGTGAGAATTATATTGGCAAATTTGTTTTTGGAATCTGATCTAAGGCCAGCCATCATCAATTGCAGTCTGACATGCCTATGTAGCCAAGCAAATGGATTTTCATAAAACATAAAATTGACCTGTTTTGTAAAAACAGTTGACAGAGTCTCTAGGACAAAATTGGTGAAAAAAAGTTTGTATATTTTGAGAAACATGACTTAAAGCAAACTTTCCCAATGACTTATCTCTGAAAAGATGTTTTGAAATCTTCAGGCCTTAAGGTCACATTAATGGTCGATTTAATATGCATGTGACCAATTTCACTATTCGCTTCTTTTAATATATCTATTAAAATATAGTTGACCCTTGAATAACATCATTTGAACTGTGTGGATCCACTTATATGTGGATATGTGAATTTTTTTTTTTCCTAGTAAGTTCAGTCAGCCCTAGTCAATGGTTCTGGTATATGACCATGGAAATTTTGGTCAAAATTCACTGTAACCCATTTTTTCATGAAGCTAACCAACAAAAGTTCACTAGAAACATACCTGTACTCCAACAAATCTAGGTTTATTTATCTTGATGCTGTAAGGGAGGATACACTGCCAAAAACAAACAAAAAACAAAACCTGGGAGCATTTTGGTAAAGAAGAGTAGGGAGGAGCCTTTTACTAGTTTTCTATTTCTGCTGTAATAAAGTACCACAAACATTATTCTTAAAATAGTGCAAATGTATTACTTTACAGTTCTACAAATTAAAATTCCAAATGGGTCTCATCGAGCTTAAATCAAGGTATTGGAAGTTCATTCTTTTTCAAGGCTCTAAGAAAGCCTCCATTTACTTGCCTTTTCCAGTTTCTAGAAGTCACATGAATATCTTGGCTTGTGACCCATTTCTCCATTTTTAAAGCTGGAAATCACATCACTCTAACCTCTGCCCATTGTCCTGTCTTCTTCTTTGGCATTAATGTGTTTGTCTCTTCCTAAAACATATAAACACCCTTGTAATTATATGACATCTACTGTGTAATACAAAGTTATCTTTACAGTTTGTATTCTTAATTTAATCACACTGGCACAGTCACTTGTGCTGTGTAAGGTGATAAGTATATAGCTGCCAGAAATTTGAAGGGTATCTTTGAGTGGGCCATTATTCTGCCTACCACAAGCTTCCTACAGGACTTCTAATTTTTGCTGGGTTAAAGAAGTTTCAGTAATTAAGAGAGTTTTGGATTGAGTCATGTCTGAAAGTGATGAACATTCATGATCATGTATCTTAGTAAGTTTTATTCATGGCAAAACCAGGAATAGGGTTATCATTGTAGAAGAAGGAGATTTAAGTAGGAAAGGCAAATTTTTGCACTCATTGCCATGCATGTGGGTAAAGAAAAAGGCTTTCTTTAAATGAGAAGATGATTATTGCTGAATGTATGAAAAATATGACTCGAAGAATAACAGAAAGCAAAAGGAGGATTCTAAAATATTTGGAATATAAATACAATCAATGTTTTAAATGTGTTAGGGATTTATTCAGAGAAATGAACTGTAATCCAGACATCCAAAATATTATCAGTAAAATCAGTTTAATGTATTTGTTATATTGATCTTCATAAAGTAAATCTATAGATATTACATTTTTTAAATGTCAGAACATTTACTGTCACAGATAGTCTTCAGATGGCAGTCTACTTACAAATAATCAAGTAGTTGAGACATGTTCAGGAAAAAAAGAAGCACAAAGGCAGTTTTAGAAGAATCATATTTAGGAATAGATGGGTATAAGGTGAATAGTGAGATTAAAAGTTTGAAATAAGATTGTGGGTTGTCTTAAGTACCAGATGGAGGAAAATAATTTGATCTTAAAATTCATGATAACTAAAACCTGATAACACTGAGGTGGTAGTAATTATAATAAAAGTGATATTTGGGAACACGGATCTATGAGTGTCATTTGTGAGAAATTAGAATAGACTCAGATAAAATGTTTAGAACACTACTATAATTATGCAGATATGAAGAGATTAAAAACAGAGTTAGACTGGAAAGGAAGCAATAAACGTGAGTAATGTTGAAATAATTTTTTTTTTTTTTAGATTTTGGCACAAGACCATGAATGTAGAATAGGGGAAAAGAAAATACAAAGATGATTCTGCACTTTGGAGAATAAATTGTCAGACAAATGAATATAATGTTAAACACTTTTAGCCATGACGATTTCAGGTACATTTGGGTAGACAAATAAAAGGTATTTGCATATCTGTTTGATACTCATTAGAGAAGTAAGAAATGGGAATGTAGGTATTTTGTTACTTATTCACATGTTCAAATATTCAGTAATAGAAAATATGAGTGTTGTATACACTCATAGAAAACTTGGGTAGTACCTTACCAGAGGTTTCCAATAAAGGAGACATTAAAGCAACAACAGAGAAATGTGAAGAAAAACTGAGGGCCTGGAAATATAATGAGAAAAAGATTAGTTTATTAAGAAAAAAGAAATATGAATGGACATTAAATGCCCCAATGAAGCAAAGGGAACTGTAATTGTAGAAAAATGCCATTGAATACAGGACAGTTATTCAGTTATTTTAGGTATCAAAAAATAATCACATTAAAATTGTAAAAATAAGCCTCTTTTTTCTTCTTTGATTAATGTTGTTTATGAATTATATTTTAGAAAATATTAAGACTGTAGACAAGTAATGGAATTAATGCAAATGCTTGTTAAAATGTGAAGACCTTTTTTTACTATCGAAGGAAAATTAGCTAAACAGTATTAAGTTGAAATGTTAAGAAATATTAAAAGCTATAAAGTATGAAGATTCTGATGTATTCTTTGGATTTATTTATTTATTTATTTATTTTTGAGACAGAATCTCTATCGCCAGGCTGGAGTGCAGCGGCGCGATCCCGGCTCACGGGGACTTCCATTTTCCGGTTTCAAGCGATTCTCCTGCCTCAGCCTCCCGAGTAGCTGGGACTACAGGCACGCACCACCACGCCCGGCTCATTTTTTGTACTTTTAGCAGAGCCGGGGTTTCACCATGTTGGCCAGGATGGTCTCGATCTCTTGACCTCGTGATCCGCCCGCCTCGGCCTCCCAAAGTGCTGGGATTACAGGCGTGAGCCACCGTGCCCGGCCCCGGGTTTATTTTTTGAACTGAATAAATTTTTCATAATTGGACAGGAATTTATATTTAATTGTAGACATTTTAAAGTTATTAAACATTTAATAGCATCCAGCATAGTGACAGAAAACAAGATATATTGGACAAAGAAAAGTTTTTAAATTTTATATTGGCTAAAAGTTTATAAACTAACGTTACTTTGAGTTTGAGTCTTTAACATTTATATTTTAAACCTCCCTTTCAGGATATTCAGTGTCTTCAGGTTATTCACAGCCTAGTGAATTAAAGTAAACTCTTTCCCAGAAAGCTGTAAAAGCATGCAAAAACAGTTTGCATTTCTATAGAGAGCGAATGTGAAGGACTGTTACATCTTTCCATGAATTCAGTCATTACCTGAGTCTCATCACACTCTCAACAACTGGAGCTGGACCAATAACAATGCATGTGCTATGCAATCTTGGCAGATTTAATTGTTTTATTGAAAAATGATTTAAACTTCATGTTGGAAGTAATTATTAGAAGAAGCTTCATTTGAAAAAATCAAAGTAATAAAGTTTAAGTAATACATACTTTTAAAAGTGAACAACTCAAAACATATTTTAGGATTATGATATTCAGAAATACTAAGACCTCACTAATAGATTTGACTTATTTTATCCTTTCTAAAGTTGGACTCTACATTTTAAGGACTTTATCTGCTGCATCTACCATTCTGAAACACTACAATGGTTATTTAGCCATGATGAACAGTTACCTAGTGACCACATCTACCTTCTTTTCTTATCAACTTTGCATTGCATGTAATTTATTTTATTAATCAAATAAACTGCTATTTATTACTACTTTGTAAAACATAGTTGATGTTCCATTGCTTAAACATTCAAACCTTAACTAATGAACTAACCTTAATTTCCAAGTTAGTTTTACCTTTTGAATCCTGTTTCCCTTCATAACAAGATAGTACTCCCAGTGTTGTTTTTAATACTTCAGTTTTAGTTCCTCCCCAGCCTGCGCACCTCACACTCCATTCAACTTATTGCCCATATGTTTTGTGCATCATGTGTCACATGTCCCTTCACATGGCCAATACCCAAATGCCAGCTCTCAATATATGAGTGTAATCTCAGCAGTCTGTTTCATCAAGAAGTTATCCTCGAAAATCCCGCAAGATCATCTCCCTGTAACACAGCTCTGATCATGTCATTCCAGAGCTCCAGCGCCTGCAGAATAAAATGTAAACCGATGGAATTTTAGGACTCAGTTGTAATCTCAAAATTTAATGTTATAAAATGATTTTTCATACTCTTGGTTTACATATCATTTACTCAAAGACTTCCCTGTTAATATATATGTTATGTAACTCTAATTTCCATCATAGATTTTTCATGCTGTTTCCTTTGTGGAATATCTTGCCTTGTGCCCTGTGTTTGTTAAGAATGGGTTCAAACAGCTCGTACTATGTACTTCACTGCACTCTTAACAATACAAGTTTCATTTTACTTATTTGAAAAGATGTCCTAAGGGTAATAGCATTGGGCTTGTGTCACTGCTTGAGTAAGTCAACAGAGATCCTGCTCTTAAATTCCTACCACTACTCACTCCCTATTCTTGACTGATTGTTATTATTCTCAATTTTGGAATTGAGAATATCTCACTCTAGGAAAAAAGCACAGAGAAAGAAGCAAAATAGACGAATAGTTGTGTTTGTGTCTTTTATGTAAAATTTAATAAATTTCCCAGAACTCCTGATCAGGAGAATTCCTGGAAGTACATTCAGAGTTAGTTCCTATAGGCAACCCTTGGTGTAAAGACATTTAGGTTGCACCTACTTCAAATGTCCATTGCTGCCACCAGCCATGACAAAGAAAAAAAATGAATCCTATTAAGAAAGGAGGAAAGAATATCTGTTCAGTGGATGATGATTTATGCAATATTCCCACTCTGCCCTGCAAAACTAACATTTCATTTCTTACCCATTATTTAAATTCAAATTAAGTTTTCTCCAAAGTTAACTGTACCCTGATTTTACAACCTATAGTTGTCATTCTATGTTCATAAGTCTCATCAAAATTTATTTAAATTTCTTCTAAGATACTCTCTTCTACCTTAAAATATTAATAGTATGTACTCATTCTATTCTATGCATCAAGTTTATAAATTATCAACTTAATAATTTATAAATTTGTGTGCTCAATTGTGGGGATTCACTCAGGGTGGTGGCAAAAATATTAAAGGAAAAATATTAGAGATAGTTATAGAATATAGATTCAAACCTTTTTGAAAGGCCTAAGAGTTTTTTCTATAGTTCTTGGCTGAAGGCAGCCAGAGTCTCTTAGCAGGAGTCAGAGAGATTACGGTGCAAATACAAAGGAATGTGAGTTGTTCACCTAGCTATCTTGTTTACTCACGTAGTCCTAAAACTAAACTTTAAAGAGGGTGAGCCTCTGTAGGGGAGGTTGACCAGGGATATTACCCTGTAATGGTGTTTGCTTTGGTCTGGGAACCCGGCCCTTAATCTTTCTCTACAAGTGTGTTGACTTAGAGCCTTTGTCAATTAAACTTTACTGAATAAATGCAAGTCTTAATGGCTGGTGAGGCTCAGGAGTGGCAACTATTTACAGCACTCTCCAGAGAGTCTGTAAGGAGCCTGGATACACTCAGTCAAACTGGCAAAGCATAATATCTGTGTGTCAGTGTACTTTATTCATCCATCATTGAGTCAGGGTCTGCAGGACAGACCCCCACAGGTGGTGACCCAGATGGAGGCACCCAACCTGAGGCAACCAGACACTCAACTCCTCTGCCATTCTGTGAAGCACTCCAGCACTCCACTGGGCTTGACAAGTTTACAATTTCTGTGAAATACCTTAAACTTTCATCTAGGTTAAGAAGCCACAATATTGCTGCACAGAATCTTCCTATAAGCTATTCAAGTGTTCTTTAATGAGACAAAGCAAAAAGATCAATCCTTCATAATTTCTTCTAGGGTCCAAGAGTTCTTTCTGAGTGTTCTATTTCTTTAGACAGGATTTCTTCACATAGGATGAATCTGATGAAGAGCTGTAAACATTTTGACCCATAAAGAGCAACAGCCCTCAAACACTTGCAATGGGCAGTTTTCACTGGATACTTTTATGTCAGTGCCAGGTCCAAATTTTCTTTCTGAAGCTCTCCAGGACTCATTATCCCTCAGTAATTTTAGCATCTTCCTAAGACTTCAGTTGTATATCTCATTGCTGAGAAGAAAAATAAAATGCATTTTAAATCTAAATTTTTTGGTCAGTCTTTAGAAGAGCAGCTCATTTAGAAACTAAACACAGAACATTTTCAGTCTTTTTTTTTTTTAGTTGTGGATGGGCTTATTCATGCCTATGTGCACAGATTTTTGTAGAAAGGCTTTTTCTTTTGGCAAAGAAAGCATTTGGTGAATATACTGTAGCATAGAAATAATACATATACATATATGTCATCTTTACTGAATTCCTAATACATTTGTCTCTGGAGACCAGTAAATAGGACCTAAAATATATCGGTAACTATTACTAATCAAAAGTCTTAGGATTGGTTAACAAACAGTAAACCAACCTAATAATCTCTGCAAAAAAAATGAGTTTACTATAAAAGTTTGCAGTATGAAAAGTCTTGTACTATAGCTTAAACAGAAATTTTTCAATATATCAAATTTTACATTGAGGGATAAACTTTTGGCGATTTTTGTACAACTAATAATTTACTGAAATGTGTTTTTTTAAATAAAATAATTATGTAAAGAATGATGCTTATCTCTTTGTCAACAAAAACTAAAATTATTTAACATAAAAACAAACATCTAATTAAGAAAAAATATCGCTCTATCTCTGATTTATCTGAAATGCAGAGATATTTATGTGTAAAACTTATACATCTCTAAAATATAAAGAAGTTATGTGTACATTATTAGTATAAACATATGTTCTGGTTGACCTATCTCTGGTATGGTACTGGTTTATGCCTGTTGTCCCTGCATAATTATTAAGAGAACTTTCTTTCATTTTCATAATTGAAAATGTCACCATTGAATAACTTTCTTTCTTCTTAAATAATAAACTGCATAAATTAATTATGTCTTATTTTAATGTAGTCTTTGTGTATTTATGGTTTTGTCCCTACTATATAATCTTGACTTTTAATTCTGTAATGGTTGGTGTTAATTTTTTAGCCTTAGCAATTAACTTTTATGCCTATCAATAGTGCACCTACTTTTAGCAGTTATTTTCTAATGCATTCATTTTAACCAGCTATGGCCTGAATATGCTCTTTCTTGAGCTTTAGGGATTGCAGAGAAATCCCTATGTGACAAATCCAATTTGACAATTTTTAACCCATTATCTTTAAGCATTTAAAAAGTGCTTAAAATATTAAACTATTAAAATAAAAAATGCTTAAAAATATTATGAGTCTTCATATCATCAGATTGAATAATTTTAAGTATTGGTTTAAATGTAAATGAGTGTCCTGTTAGCCATAAACATTTATTAGATAGCCAGACTTACAGGAGGAGGGTTTAGAAGAAACAATTAACATCTTCAGATATATCTCTTTTTTGTGAAATATACCACAATAATAGTTGAGCCATCTATCTCTAGAGCCACTTTACTCCTTTTTAATATTCTCACCTAAATAGAATGTTAGTGATCCTGAAAAATATTCATTCATTCACTAAATTGTTACACTTGTCATTATTAGGTGCAATAGATATAAAATGGAGAATCTGTGGTTTCTACTTTTTTTTTGTAACTTTCATAGAATAACTGGGAAGAAAGTATATAATATTATAATGTCACTGATTTTTGTCGAAACCCTGCTTAATGCTTAACAGATGTGCATACAAACAGACCACATGTACATACAAACCTACTCCACTTCTATGCTGTAGTCAAATATTAAGTTTGGATGACAAGAATCTCCATCCGCATATGTCCTTGTTGATTCACTAGGGACGTCTAAGAGCTGCTGTGGATATTTGACTGATAAATTTTTAGTAACTCTTACCATGGGAGTTATAGAAAGCAATGTTGAACTAAAGTGATACTTTAAATTATAATGTCTTCCTGCAATAAATATTTTGCTCTGCTTAGAATAGTATTGCATGTAGGATTACTGGCCTCAACTTGGCTAATCCAAGGCATTTGTACCTCCAGGAAATACGTTGACTAGAACCCCAAGACTGTGTGTTTGCCCCACTGTATTGACGATCCACATTAATGATATGTCCAGATGTGGGAGTTCTTGGCCTATGATGACTTGCAAATGTTACCTCACAACACATGTACATCTTTTCAGTAAAGTGTCATTGTTTATTGAAAATGCGTAGATTACTTTTCTGGTCACCGAGCTGAAGTGAACAAAGATTATAATACGGTATTAAATGACATAAGAATATGTTCAAATATTATGAAAGTTCAAGAGAGAATATAATCATTTTTTTCCCTAAATGAACTATAAATCACATTAGAGAAGCAGATATTAGAGTCATATGAATAAGTTGCAATGTCTCCAGACAGACAAAAAGGAATAAACATTTTTAGAGAGATATTCCTAGTGCTTGGCATAGATCAGGCCACTTGAAAATGAGGCGCCATAAAATTACACAAATACACATGCAAATACTTTCATATATTCTTATTTAATAATAAATATATTTGAAAATCTGTTCCCAATATTCCAAGTGAAAATTATATTTTATTTTGAGCTTCAGTGGATTTAAAATCTTCACTCACCAATAGCATACTAAATTGCATCTAAGTTGGCATTTTTAATATTAGATGCAATTTTTATTTATGCTGTTCTTGGCACTATCTTACATTAAATAGAAGATTCTGAGAAACAAAATATGGCATATTTGAAAATAATAGCTTTTCTATCTTATTTAGCTTCATTTGTATGTATTTCAACATAGCCAAGATCCCATTTTAACTTCTTTTTTCTATTTATGGTCCTGAGTTTTTGCTTTTTATTTCTAACATATAGAGAGCAATGAATAATATTATATTAATTCTGAAAAATGTCGTTTCATTATCTTAATATAGTAACATTGATAAATATTTTAATTTTGCTGCCAATACCTGGTACATCATCATTTGCCTTGTTTTTTCTAACGATTATAGAGTGTAATATTACTCAAGATGAAGACACTGCATTTTTTATATTAAAACATACTCATTTAAGAGGAAAAAAGGTCTTTCATTTGTAGACAATATTCTCACTTTCCAATATAATAAAGTGAATTGCAATTGTCTTCTCTGATTTCTGTTTGTTTCCCTTTAGAGCACATATTTTCAATTTTTCCTAAAAGGAAATTAGCCTAAAAATGTCCACATCTTGACTAGTTCATGAAAATACATGTAAATCTAGTTTTGTTTTTTGTTTTTTGTTTTTTGTTTTGACAGAGTCTCACTCCGTCACCAGGTGCCAGGCTGGAGTGCAGTGGTGCGATCTGGGCTCACTGCAACCTCTGCCTCCCGGGTTCAAGCAATTCTCCTGCCTCAACCTCTCGAGTAGCTGGGACTACAGGCACGCGCCCCACAATTAGCGCCCCAAAATTAGTGCCCAGCTAATTTTTTTGTATTTTTAGTAGAGACGGGGTTTCACCATGTTGGCCAGGATGGTCTCGATCTCTTGACCTCGTGATCCACACGCCTCAGCCTCTCAAAGTGCTGGGATTACAGGCGTGAGCCACCGCACCCAGCCTAGTTCTTATGTTATTAAATTTCAGAAGCACTCATAAGCAATTTAGAAACAGATGTAACCAGTTATGAAAACTTCAATAAAATAATTTTATTTCCTTTCCAATAGACATATGTATGCTGGAAGGAGATATGCATAGAAACCAATAGAACAAACTTCTGAAATTTTTTAGAAACATATATCATCATCTGTTTGATTAAAAAGTACTTTGAATTAGATATTTTAGACTAAAATATATTATTATGACATCATAATCTCTGGCATAATACATGCATTTAGTTAGTTTTTGAGACAGAGTCTCACTCTATCACTCAGGCTGGAGTGCAGGGGCACCATCTTGGCTCACTGCAACCTCCACCGCCAGATTCAAGACATTCTCCTTCCTCAGCCTCCTGAGTAGCTGGGATTACAGGTGCCCCCTACCATGTCCAGTTAATTTTTGTATTTTTAGTAAAGATGGGATTTCACCACGTTGGCCAGGCTTGTCTTGAACTCCTGACATAAGGTGATCTGCCCACCTTGGCCTCCCAAAGTTCTGGTATTTTAGACATAAGCCACTGCACCCAAACCCATTAAAATATTTTTAATTGTCCCATATATTATAATTCATTTAAGTTATTCTAAAATATCAGTGTGCTGTTTTTTATTTTTCACATCCAATATCCACCTAAATAACTCATGGCATTTAATTGTCACTTCTTCATATCCTTCAAAACAGATTAGACTGTAGTGTCTTACTATGTGTATGTGTACGTGTGTGTGTGTGTGTACGTTTGTGTTTTATAGAATGTCATAATCTGAATATGAGTGAGTCTTCGCTCATCATTAGATTCCAATTAAACATTTTTTTCTAATGATACTACTGAACTATTGAATAATAAATTATTATTATTATAAGTAAATGTTATTAACTTTCCATTGCATCACACTAGAAGGCACACTATCATTTCATCTTATTGGTGAAGCTAAATTTGATTACTTGATTAAATGACTATTCACCAGATCTCTCCATTGTAATGATGCCTTATTTTTATTTTCTTTTATTATTCATAAGTAATTCAAGGGGTAATAATTTTGAGAACTTATGATAATGATTTTCTAGGTTTATTGTTCTTTTGTTCAGTAGCTAACATTCTTTTATAAAGAGCCTTCCCTCTGCCCACTTTTCAAATTTCAATAAAATATGTGCATTTAAAAAATTCAATACGTTACCATTTACCTTTCACTTTTTTTGTTTTCTGGTTGCTCAAATACTTTCAAATTCAGGAGCCAGGCCAGGCATTTCAAGGGAGCCCTGTGTCCTGTTCAGATGATTTTTTTTTAGTCTTCTAACTTGTCCCTGCTTTCTGGTGAAATAAGATATTCCAGACCTATCTTGTTTTTCCTGTCTCTGACCTAAAATTTTCAACATATTCAAATTGTCTTCATTTCTTTTAGTAAAGAATTATAGGGAGCAAATTTAGAGGTAATATGAGTCCTTTGCTACTGAAGTAGTATAGCTTCTAAATCCTTTCAAAGTCCAAAGATGACATGTATTTCTAAAATATGATGATTCATACCACTATTTCCAATTCCTACAAATAAATCACAGCATTTTCCCCTGTCTTCCCACTTCCATTGTTATAATTTTCTTTTCTCAGAGTAAGAACCCTGCTTCCCCCAAACATCAATATATTTACTTATCTGCTCTATCCTAAAACAAACACACAAAATAATTTCAAAATCAGTACAGCAATGGCATGTCCAAAAGAAAACAATTAGCATTCAACATATGTTGCCTTTTTTTCCCTTAGGATAGTTTCACATATAGGATACATTGGCTGGGTTCAAATTTTACATGAATTATGTTTTTTGTTGTTGTTGTTGAGGAAGTGAGTGGGTGTATGCATGTGAGTGTGGTTATGTTATCAATTTAATATAACAATATATATTTTTAATGTTGAATTCCATTTTAGAGTTGTTTGTGATTACTTTTATGTAATTTTATCATGGTGAAGTCAAAACTACATAAAAAAATAAATCACAATAAAATCATAGATATCTCTATTATCCCTATCCCACTCTCTATCATCCTTTATGGCTCAGCATTTCTGTTTGCTTCTGATTTATCTTTCCTATGTTTACTCTTCAAAACAAGTAAATACATTATATCATCTTCCTTATTAAACAACAGGTTCTGTGCTGCATAATCTATATGTATTTTTACACTTAACCACTCTACTTATTTTCATATCAAAATATCTTTGACATCATACCACATGTAATATTTCTCATTCTTTTTTACAGTTGCATTTTTCTCTGTTGTGTAGATATTCCATGGTTTAATTAACAAGGCTTCTATGTGTCACAGGATCCTTTACAGGCTGCTTTGACAGCCAGAAACCTCATTGACTGGTGGAGACTTTTATGCTTGAGTTTTGCTCACATTGGCTGGGCTTGTTCTGCAGGCTGCGCTTGGCTCATGCCACCACCTGTATCCCATGCTCTCTCAGGGCAAAGCAGGCACAGATTGGCAAGAGGTGTGTGAGTGAGAGAGCACAAGGCCTGGCCACAGCACACAGCCAGGTGCACTGGCTGTTGTGTTAGGGCAGACAGCTCCAGGCACCATCACAGGGGCTGGTTGCAGCTGGACCAAGCATACCACAGGGGGATTCTGCTGTGGGCACCAGTGTTTGGACAAAAGAAATGTAGTGGCATCTGAAACCCTGAAGATACCAGCAAGTACAGAGCCTCAAGGGGTGGGGTGGGAGTTGTGTTACAGCTGTCTCCCTGCACTGTCCACAGTGCAGCAAATATGTGGGGGACTGTTTCAGTCCATTTGTGTTACACTTCATTCAGCCCCACAGCCCCACTTAAGGGCTGCCCCTTCCTGCAATTGCTTCCTGTCATGTGCAGCAGCCACCTGACACTGGCAGAGTTCAGGAGAGCTATAGTGTTATATCTTTGGCTTGGGAAATCTCAAGGTCTGGGCCCCTAGAAAGGGCAGGTCTCTTCACTTCCATAGTCAAGTGAATGGAAGCATGTCACTGCCCACAGCTAGGCAAGCTATCCAGGAAAGTGTTACAGCCCTTTTCATGCCAGCCATTTGTCAGGTCTTGAGTTCTTGTCCTGCATCCAGGAAGAATGTGGTTACATGAACAACTGGAGGATAAGTGAGGCAAAGAAGAGTTTTGAGTGGCAGAACAGCTATCAGCAGAGAGAAGACACAAATTCGGTAGGTCCTATTTGCAGACAGATAGTCCCAACCTGTATCTGAGTCCAGCTGAGTCTGGGGTTTTTATAAGCTTAAAATGGAGGAAGTGCATGCTGATTGGTCTATGGGAGGGCCCAGAAAAAGGAATCAAGAAAGTTCCCACTCTGGTGGTGGATTGCATACAGAACTGGCAGCCCTGCCCCCAGGCTTCAGGCCATCCTTGACTTGAAGGTTGCGCCTTACTGTGGGACCGCCCCTTCCCACGTAGGAACCTGTCTGCCTCCCACCACCATCATATGGATGAGTATTAAAAGCATTGTGGGTATTTGGGTATTGTGAGTATTAACATGAGTATTAAGAGTATTCTTTATAGCCAGGCACAGTGGCTCACACCTGTAATCCCAGCACTTTGGAAGGCTGAGGTGGATGGATTACAAGATCAGGAGTTCAAGACAAGCTTGGCCTGTAACATAGTGAAACCCTGTCTCTACCAAAAATTAAAAAAAAAAAAAAAAAAGAATTAGCTGGGCAAGGTTGCACATGCCTGTAGTCCCAGCTACTTGGGACACTGAGGCAAGAGAATCAATTGAACCTAGGAGGTGGAGGTTGCAGTAAGCCAAGATTGCACCACTGCATTCCAGCCTGGGTTACAGAGTGTTACTCCATATCAAAAAAAAAAAAAGTATTATTTATATTACTGTATTATATTACTATTACTCTGTTACTAGTATAGTATTATATTATTACAAATAACACCTTCATTGGTGACTTTGCACTGTTTGTGTGTTTGTATTTGTGTGTACATGCGTGTGTGTGTGTGTGTGTGTGTGTGTGTGTGTGTGTGTGGGCAGAATGCATTACCACAGTTAATTTCTAGAAAAGGGATCACTATTTTAAAGGTTAGATGCATATATAGTTCTTAAAAATATGCTAGATCTCATGTAACAGAATATTTTTTCTGCATTTCTGATATATGAGTTTACTTCTCATACAGTGGTTTACTTCTGCCTTATAGAAGAAGAAAATTAAGATTCATTTATACCCAATTAAAAGTATGCAAAAGATCTGAATAGATAGTTCACCAAAGAAGACAATGAAATGGAAAATATGTTTATATGAATATATATTGAACATTATCAATCTTTATGAAAATTTGAATTAAAAACACAAAAAATGGTATGACTTCACACATAATGTTAAAACAGTTATTATCAAGTGTCCATAAGAATGAAGAACAATGGAAATTCTCATAAAATGGAACAGCAACTTTGGAAAATAATTTTATACTTTTTTACAAAGATAAATATACATCTACCACAGACTAATAGTTTCTACATCTATGTAATTAGATAATTTCACATATTTAATACCACAGATATTAGATGAAAAATTAATAGCTTTTCAGAGACCTGTACACAAATATCAAGCAACTTTATTAATAACAGCCTAATTGATGATTAATTAATAAATCTTTTTTTTTTAAATTGTGATTTGCTGGGAGTAAGAGAGAGGTTGTCCATAAAAGGCTATAATGAGGAAATCATTGGGTGTGATGGAACTGCAAGAAATTGTGGTGGTAGCTGCACAATTCAATGCATTCTTTATGACCCATAGAAGAGTACATCACAAAAAACCTGGATTTTACCCTCTGTACTTGTCCAAAAATATCAGCCAGTGTGTAAGGGAAGAGAAGAAAATGCAGATTGTTACAAATGAATCTGTGTTTCAAATAAAGAGGAAAAGAAATATAAGAGCTGACATACATAACTTTGTTAAATAGCATTTTAATTGAATATTGTCAAATTACAGAAAAAAGGAACTATTCATACACATTGGAACCTAGTTTATTATAAATTTGTTTTTACAGAGTGTGAGAAATTAAAAAACTAATAGTATTATAGAGTTGAATAAATAATAAATCGTATATTGTAGATAGTGAAAGCCAGATTTCTCACTGTTGAAGAACCAAGATGCCTTGTAAGGAAAAATGATAATAGAATAAAAACTGTGATGTTGGAATACAGATGCAGAAATCAATATCAAAATTCTATAGTATAAAAAAACACGCTCTTTGGTTAACTTGCTGAGTCATGGACTAAAATAGGGGAATTAAAAGATGAACTTGTGATATCTTTAGTGCCAGAAAGTAACAAAGAGCTCAAAATAAAAATAAAAAATAAATAATGGAACCATATCAAAAGGGCACATAATCCACATGAACATTCCAGTAGCCAAAGTTAAAATGACTTGAACTAACTAATAAACAGGATACCGGATTACAATTCCCACAAAAAAATAACCATTAGTCCATACGTATATACATAAGTAAATAAATGAATTAAAGGAGAAAGTGTCAACTTTTTCTCACAAAAATCCAATTAATACATATAGAAGAATTAAAGGAAATTGAATTTCACCACTAAATTAAGATAATAATTTTCACAAGCAAAATTCTTCCAGGATCCTAAGATTACTGAAAAAAGTTTAAATAGAAAAAGGATATGTACATATGTCAAAGCCTTCCCTTCCCCCAAATATTTCATATTTACAAATGGCAAAGTGATAATTTTATCTTGTGTAATACAGGCAAATCCACATTAGCCAGGTAATAAAAGTGAACATAACAAGGCATGTTGATATAATGTGACACTCTATATAATTCATTGAGGAGGATGCATCATTTAAGTGGTATCCTTCCTCATAATAAATAATTTAATTCAATTACAGGAAAAGAGGCAAAACCAAATAGCATTCTATGAAATAATTCAGTGCTACTCTTTAAAACTGTCAAAGTTATAAAGGACAAGAAAATATTGAGGAAATGTCACAGATTGGAAGAAAACTAAACTCAGTGGGGACTCCAGGAGTGAAAGAAAAAAAATAGTGTAACAACTCGGAAATTCAAATACATTATCAACACTTGTTAAAAATATCAGACTAAGGTTAGTTTCTTAGCTTTAATGGATATGCTATGGTTATGTAAGATGTTGATGTAGAGAAAAGTATGTTATGTGCAAGTTCTGTATTTTTGTTGTTTTGAACAGCTTTATTGAGACATAATTCATATGCCATAGGATTCACTGATTTAAAGTATTAATTCAATGTGTTGTAGTATATCTACAAGTTCTAAAAATGTTAGCACAATCTGATTTGTCGTAATTTCGTGTTCTCTAAAAGGAAACTTACATCTCTTGTATTCCCTCCCTTCAATACTCCCGACTCCCATCTTTAAGCCACCACTTACCAAATTTGCGTCTCTAAAAGTCTACCAATTCTGGACATTTCATACACACGAAACGGAATCATACAATATGTGGTGTTTTGTGACTGGTTTCTTTCACTTAGTGTAGTGTGTTCAAAGTTTAAGTAGTATCATTTAGCTAATCTAGTGGGTGTGAAGTGGTTCTTCACCATGATTTTCATTTAGGTTTCCTTAGTGACTAACATTGCTCAGCATCTTTCATCTGGTTGCTGATCATTTCTTTATCTTCTTTGGATGAATGACTGTTCAGATAATTTGTCCACATTTTAATTATTTTTAGTGCTGAATTATGAGTATTTTATGTATTCTGAATACAAGTACCTTCTCATATATATGATTTGCAAATATTCTCCTCATTCTATTGGTTGCTTTTTCACTTTTGTGATGGTATTGTTTAGAGCACAAAATTTGTTTTTATCATATAAACTAATTCATTTTACCTATTTTTTTTTCTCTTTCGTCTCTTGTGCTTTTGGTGTCTTATTTAAGAATTCATTGTCTAACTCAAGGTCACAAAAAATTCTTTTAACTTTTCTCCTAGGAGTGTTATAATTTTAATCTCTTATATTTGGGTCTGTTATCTATTTTGAGTAAATTTGTATGTATTGTGTAAGGTAAAAGTCAAACTATTTCTTTGCATGTATCTATTTGCCTCAGCACCATACATTAAAAAGACAATTATTTTCCCATTGAATTGTCTTGACAGACTTATTGAAAATCAATTAACCATAAATGTAAGGGCTTAATTCTGAACTATGAGTTATATCTTATTGATCTGTATATCTATTCTTCCATCAGTACTACATTGTCCTGAATGTTTAGTTTTATACTAGGGTTTGAAATGAGGAGATGTGATTTCTCCAATTTTGTATCTCTTTTTTAAGATCCTTGGGCTGAGTCCCCTGCCTTTCCACATAAATATAGTATGCAATAGTCAATTACTGCAAAAAGCCATCTGGAATATTGATAGAAATGTCTTAAATCTAAAGATCAATTTGGAAAGTATTGCTATCTTAACCATAGTAAGTTAGAATTATGTTGTCATTTAGCATGAAATGGAAATAATTTCTCCAAAAGTAAGCCACGGAGCTGTGTTTTTTTAAACATTGTGTGATATTTACTGGATACTCTCTAAACCTACACTGTCTTACATGGTAGTTACTAACCACATGTGACTAGTTCTAAGTGTGGCTGAAACAGTGGCCAAATTGAATTTGCAATATTATTTTAATTAATTTAAACTTAAGCTTTTGTACTTATTCTATCCAGTAATTTGAAAACACTTAAGTGTGTTTGTAACAACCTGGATATGTGAATCTACTTTAACAACTGTAATTATAATAGCTAATTATTATCAAATGGAGATATAATAGCTAATTAATAATAGTTATTTTAATAGTATTTAATATCAGGTAAATTTCTAAGATATGGATACAATATTATTTCTTTCAAGGATAAATCACAAAACAATGTCATGAATCACATGAATATTAAAATTTGTGTTTCTTTATCTGTAAACATGTGTCTTTACTTCCTAAAGAAAATAGTATCAGCTTAAAATGTTTAGATTCCCAATTAAAAAGATATTCCCTTAATATACAATATTAAATTAAATCAAATGTATATTTTTTTCATGTGCTTTGGATTACTGTTAATGAATGAGAAGTGTTGTATTTAACAAAGAGGTTTTAGGAAAGATTAATAAAGTAAGAGTTAATCATAGGCATACTTACTGTAAGTGAATATTTTAAAAAGTTAGTATAATGCATAAATATTTACTGAGCTTAAAGACAATGCCTTAAAATTCAGTAATGATGAAATGTTATTAAAGTATTCAACAGAGTTCTTAATTAATTCTCCTATTTCCAGATTTTTGAGCACTACAGAAGTATGCAAAACATAAACTACTTGATAAGACACTGTAGAAACAACAATGAGTACATTTTGACAAATTGCAAAAAACTCTTCAGAAAACACTGTGACCCTTTGTGTTTATATTGCTTTTCAAAATAACGTTCTTCTTCGGAATTAACTGTATGTTTGTCAAATATCTGACCAATGTTATCTAACAGTAAACCTCTTCGCTTTAAATGATAGAAGTGAAATGTTATAAGCCCAGTATGTATTCAAAGGCACTGAAGTTACCCTTTGTTTCTATACCAATTACACTAGAAAATAATTTTCAATCAATGCCATTGGAATATATAAAAAGTACAATAATTTTGTTACAACTGTGAACTTAGATAAGGTTCATAATTATTTTATCACTTGCTTAAGATAGCAATTAGTTACCTATAAATATGGAAGTTCCTCCAATTATTGCAGTGAAAATAATATAGAAAAGCACATATCAGTTTTCATTAATGTGTACTCATACAACTTTGAAAAAATATTTTATACACAAATTAAATTTTTTATAATTATAATTTTTTATATAGTCAGGTTGAGGGTTTTTAATCCACATTATGAGGTAATGCTCTATGAGCAAATAAATTTAAAGTATAAAATCACAATACAAATAGAGTATCCTTTTTTTGAAGAAGAAATAACTATATTCAGTGTTCCATGATCTCTAGTTTCTTTAGGAAAGCAAAAATATCTGAAAAAAGTTTTTATATTAAATGTTTTCATTCATAATTTTAAAACAAGAAAACAAAGGGAATGAATAAATAACAAAAAGGGGAAAGGATGAAAGTCTGGAAAGAGCAAAGGAGGAAAATAGGTAAGAGAGGAAGGAATAAAATGAAGAAAAAGGAGAAAGAAAGGAAGAAAGGAGGGAATAAAAGGAAGGATGGAAGGAAGAAAGGAAGGATGGAAGGAAAGAAAGAAGGAAGGAAGGACAGCGGAAGAAGGGAGAGAAAAAGAAAGAAAGAAAAAGAAAGAGAAAGAAAGAAAGAGAATGAAAGGGAAGAAAGGCAGGAGGGAAGGAGAAAGAGAGAAAGAAAGAAAAACGAAAGTAAAGAGAAAGAAGGAAAGAAAGAAAGAAAAAAGAAAGAAAGAGAAAGAAAGGAGGGAAAGAGGGAAAGAGGAGAAAGAGAAAGAATGAAAAAGAAAGAAAAAGTAAAGAGAAAGAAAGAAAAAGAAGGAAAGAAAGAAAGAAAAAGAAGAAAGAAAGACCCTTCACAGTTCTTCAGACTTTACAGAGGGGCAGGAGCCCAGCCTTGTTTTATTTTTTTTTTATCTCCCTGATAGTAGATAAAGATACTCTAAGAAGAAT
>CAUYQU010069884.1:0-16748 GCA_963574635.1 Cheracebus regulus
CAGATGATCCAGGCCATCCAAGTGCTGCGGTTCCACCTGCTGGAGCTGGAGAAGGTGAGTGCGTCTCAGCCCCGCCCCGCCCCCCCCCGGGGGGGGGGGGGGGGGGGCGGCCCCGCGGGGGCGCCGGGGCCCCCCCCCGGGCGGGGGGGGGGGCGCGGGGGGGGGGGGGGGGGGGGGGCGGGGGGGGGGGGGGGGGGGGGCGGGGGGGGGGGGGGGGCGGCGGGGGGGGGGGGGGGGGGGGGGCGCGGGGGGGCGCGCCCGCCGGGGGCCCGCGGGGGGGCGGGCCCCCCCCCCCCCAAGCGGAGACAGGGCAGGCTCCTCTCCCAAGCGTTGCCCCTCATCCCGGACGGTCCGGCAGGGCAGGGGCCCCCATCCAGCCGCAGAGATTGCCTCTGTTTAAACCCGTTCTGCAAGGGGCAGAGCTGGACGGGGCGGGGGTGGCCACACTCAACTCCCGCCCGCCCGTGGGAAAATGCGACAGCTGCTCGCCCGCCGCCCCGCCCGCCAACAAAGCGCCGGCCGCCGCCTAGGAATCAGAGCGGCCCATTGTGGAGTCGGGGCCGCCTCCAGGGGCACGGGGACTGCACCCCGGGGACCCGGCCCCGCCTCCGCCGACACCCAATACCTGCTCACGCGGGCGCGCACCTCCAGGGGCCGCCCCCTACGCCCACGGGAGGGGGATGAAGATGCCCCCCCCCCCCGTTCGTAAGGAATCCGACCCCATCTCGAGAAGGGGTCAATAACTCCAGCCCCTCCCTCCCCATCTTAAGGGGGCTGAGAAACGGGGAGGGGGTGTGACAGAGCCGCACTTTCTGGAAGAGGACGGAATATTCTCACCTCCAACTCTTCGAGAAAGAGTGTGTTAATCACTCGATTCCCCAGAGACCCCAGTTGACCTGAGGCGGGGAGAGTTGTGAGCGCCCCCACCCACGTCCCGCTCTCCGCCCCCAAGATTTCCAAACTTCAACTCCACAAAGCAGAAGGAAAGTGAAGTCCCACCGGGCGCAGCGGCGCCGGGCGCAACCCCTCCCCCAAACCCAGAGCCGGACTGAGGGGCACCGGGGGGCCCTGGCTGGGGGTGCGGCCGCGCGGGTCAGCAGAGGCGAACGCGGCGCCGCAGAGCCCACACTCCGCTCCCCAACATCCGCCCGGCGTGGGCCAGAGGCTAGGAAGAAAGAAGATAAATGGCCCGGAGAAGCAACAGGAAACCAAACCCGACTCGATTCAAATCGAAAAGTAGTAGGCAGCGCGCCCGCCCGGCCGCCGGGCGGCAAGCCCCACGAGCGGCGGCCGCAGGGCGGCCCAGGGTAGGGCCTCCGGGGCCCCCGCACCCCACGCTGGCCTCCCCACCCGGCTCCAGGCACCGGCGGCGCGCGTCAGCACCAACGCGGGGACGAGGGGAGGCTCGGTCCTCCCCACGACGGGGACGCCAGGATCCCACGCCCGAGCGGCCGGCTCCTCCCTCCCCATGCTAGCCTCCCGCCGCCTGCTCCGAGCGCGCGCCGAGCGCCACCAAAGATTCCAAAGCGCGAGGAAAGTGGGGGCGCGGGTGAGCGGGCGCCTACCTCGTGCGGCGAGCGCGGGCAGCAGCGCCAGGCAGAGCAGGGGCGCCAGAAGCGGCGGCATGCCTGCCCCCCGGCTGCCCACTGTGCCCGGGCGGCGGCCTCCTGCGCTGGCCGGCGGGGCGGGGGCGCACACGCGAGGTGGACGGTCCCGCGGGCTGCGGCGGCCGCTCCCGGCCTCTCTCTCACGCTGGCGAGCGGCTCTGTGCTCTCGCGGGCTCCCGGGCCGGGCTCCGCGCCCGCCTCGTTCCTTCGCTGCGCTCGCGCCTTCGCTGCGCTCGCGCCCTGCGCCCCGCGCCCCTGCGCCCCTGCGCTCCCTCCCGCGGCCGAGGCACTAGTGAGGATCAGGACCGACGTGCGCTCCGCCCCCGCCCCCAGGCCCCTCCCCCGCCCCAGGTCCCGCCCCCAGGCCCCGCCCCGCCCCCGCGCGCACCCCGCGGCCTCCTCCCGCCCACGTGCCCCGTCCGGTTTTGCGACCCCGCGAGCTGAGCCTCTCGGGGTGGAGGCACTGGCGGCGCGGCGTGGGTCGGGAGCGGGCGCCGAGGGACTACTCGTTTGAAACTTTTCAGAGGCCAAAAGTTTGAGCCGGGGCTGCGGAAGGATCCGGCACCGGCCGTTGCCGCGCTCAGCGACAATTGGCGACGATCATTTGCATGTGAATAAGCAGCGGAGACCGGGGCGGGGTGGGGAAGGCGAGGCCGCGTCCACCCTGCGCTGGGCCGGGCGGGGAGCAGCTGAGGTCACATTGGGGGACCCCGGGTCCGGGCAGGGGGCTCTGGGAGGGGTCGTCCAGCCGTGGGGGCGCTCCCAGCCTGGCGGCTTCACTCCCTCCAGGAGCCCCGCAGCCGCGGCTTTAGGCGTCTAAAGGATCGATGGCCGAACGCCCCCGGCCGCGATTGCCCGAGCACTTGACCGTGAGGGAGGGGGGCGCCGCGGCCTCTGGGCAGGGACTCAGGGCGTCCCGACTGAACAGCCCGGGGCCTGTGCCTGGCGCGCCCGCTGCCCCGGGGGACCCGCATCTACACGCTCCTGGTCCTCCTGCCTAGGGTGGCCCCGGAAAGTGCAAGCTGGTCCGGCGGATCTGCCGCTGGCGCCGGCGCGGCCCCTCCCACGTGCTCCTTCCGGCTGAGTTATTTCTCCACCACGATGGCAGACATGGGCACCCGGTGCCAAGCCTGGTTAAGCGCCAGGAGTCCAAAATGCCTGCCATAGTCCCTGTGCAAAGTTCACGGCGTCGCGCCAGGGGCACACAGCGCCCCCTCCCCATCCCAGCACAGGATGGGGAGTGCGATGGCGGAAGGCGCGCGTCTTGGGGCCCTCCTGGAGTAGGAGGGCGATGCCTGCTCTGCGGGGCTACCGAACGGCTGAGAGGGACCCAGGACTCTGGGAGTCTGGGGGAAGGACTACAAAAACCCCAGAGGATGGTGGCAGAGGGAGGCACAGAACAGGGGCAAATCTCACACCTGACCCCCCCGCGAGACTTTCCTGGCACACCTCTCCCAAGTGTGGAGCACGCTGGGAACAGCCGGTGCAGGCTGCCTGTCCCGCCCCTTAGCTGCTGCTGGGAGCCTCCCTCCCCTGCGTCCTCCCAGAAGCTGGCCTCACTTCTCCAGGCCTGGGGTAACATCTTGGGGTCAGCGCCCCAGGAGAGGAGGCGCCTGGAGGCAGCAGAGATGTTTATGTAACAGCAGCCCGGCAGCCTGGAGGAGCAGATTTTCCATAGAAGGAAGCGCGAGCTGTCAGCTCCCAGGCTCAGACTCAGGCCTCTGCCCACCACTCTACCCTCTGCTCCGGGTGGCGGAGGGTGGGGGCATGGGGAGGCCCAAAGGCATCAGGCCTGGCGCTGATCGGCGTGCCCTGTGTGCCTCCATTGGCATCTCTGCCGGTTTTCACCCAGGGAAGGGAGGAGGGGAGTCCTGGCTGGGGAGCCTCCCCTGGTTTGCCCCAGCTGTGCCAACAGCACCTCCACCATGTGCCTCCATCTTCTGCCAGCAGGGAAGAGAGTGGCCCACTAGAGGGCCACCCATCAGGCTACCTGGCAGCCAGGCACGCTCGTGAGCCCACATTACAGATGATTCGGCTGGGTGCACAGGCCTCGGCCTCCCAGCTCCCAACGGCCACAGCACCCACAGCCGGGAGTACCCCATGGACAGCTGGGGCTGAGGAGAAGCCAGGAATGAGGGGACGGGCCTCGCCTCCTGTCCAGCCTGGGAAGGGGGTGGGCCCCTGGCAAGTGGGTGAGAAGCTTTTTCATTCACGAGTTGTCTGGGCTCTCCGTTCCTCTTTTATCAGGCCAGCAGGTGCGGGCAGTGGGGGAAAGCTGGGGTCCCAACCCAGCACGAGCGCCTCTGATGGCCTGGGTCCTGGAGACCATCTCCTGCAGGTCAGCCCTGGGCAGCACGCATTTCAGGGGCTAAAGAGAAACAAGAGAAGGCAGGTTGTGTGCAGGGCGCCCCAGCCACTCCAGAAACTCAATGGGAGGGTGGAGGCTAGGACCCCAAGTAACTGAATTGGGGTGCAGTGCAGCCAGGCCTCCCCCAGGGGAACTCACTTTGAGCTTCCTGTCCCAGCTTGCAGTGGGAGCTGGGAAAAGGTTCCCAGTGCACTCAGGGCAGGTGTCACCTGAATGAAGGGGCTGTTCCCAAGCTGACCGGGGAGCCTGGAGGCAGATGGGATGGGGCTGCAGAGCCTGGTTTGCGGAGGGGAGAGGCAGACATGCAGCCCCCTTTTCTTCAGAGCCCACCTTCAGGTGCTGAGGGGAGAGTGACTTAGGCGTGGCACCCCAAGAGACAGAACTGCGTCAGTTTCCCCTCGTTTGCTGCCAGAGATATGGGGGTGCCATTGTCAGGTGGGTGAGGGAACCGTGCGAACACTGACCCAGCCAGGACCCTCCTGTGCAGCCACTTCGGGTGCTTTTGAGAGCAGAGCATGCCCCTAAGTGTGTGGCGCAGCGAGCACAGCTGCACAGCAGGCGGGACGGCCACTGAGCTCCCGCCACTTGCTCTGCCCCAGGTGCTGTCCAGCACGGAGACCCAGGTGACCTTAAAACGCCCCAGGGCCGGCTCCAGCCCCAGAGAGGTGTGGTCTGAGTGGAAGCAGGTCAGCAGTTACTGGTTGGGTGTATTTGAAAGCTCTGTGTGTCGAACATTCTGCAGGAGAGTCTAAGGAGCAGCCAGGGCTGAGAATCCCAGTTCTGAGCCCCCAGCCCCTTCCCTCCTGCAGGAATTCGTCTTGGCTCTTGTCCCTGTGACCCTATGGTGCTGGGGGGTGGGTAGTGTAATACTCCCCATTTTTCAGGAGGGAAGTTGAGGCTCAGAGACTTCATGAGGAGGATGCCAGCTCGAGGTCCAGTCAAGCCTTGGTCCTCAGCTGCTGTCATCCAGTAGGGTATGTGGGACCCCCAGGAGGTGTTGGGGGACACTCCTGCCACTCCCTCCCACTCACCCTCTGTTCATGGTGCAAGGTAGCAGATTGGACTCGGTGCAGGGCGTGGCTTGGCGTGGCTGGGTTAGAGTGGCCCATTGGACTTAAAGCAGGGAGCTGAGTGTGGGGACCTCCCATGGCAGGTACCCTGCTGGGTACTGGGTGGGGGCCACCCATAGGCAGCTGTGGGAACATTCCAGACCACCTAGGGGTAGGGCCCCTTCACCTTTTGAAGCTAATGGTAAAAAACATCTTACCTGCTTGCAAAGCTTGAGCCCAGAGGCCTGAGACTGTCCCGCCTCCAGGGTGGCTTCCACGCAGCCTCCACCTCCCGTCCACACAGCCTCCACCTCCCGTCCATGCAGCCCCTGACCATCAGGCCCATCCCGGGGCCTTCGCTGGCCGCCAAGCCTCAGGTTCTCCTTCACCAAGTGACTTTTAAGGTCCCATTTGCCTTTCTCCACTTAAAAAGAACTTGGGACATTTCCTCAAGGTTGGGCGTTTTTCCAGGTGTGGTTTCAGCGCCCGTGGCTCGATTCCTGGTTGCCCATTCTAGGCGGTCTGTGCTGTGACGTGCCAGCTGTTCTTCCTCCAGGTTGGAGTCGGGCTGGCCCCCGTTCTGAGCACGGAGAGGCGGATGCCAGGAGGAGGGTGGGGTCTGGAATCTGCTCCCGGCCCCCTCCTGCATGCAGAGAGCCACTGCCACCCAGGCCCAGGGGTGACCGCAGGTGCTGGGCATCTCACCCTTGCCCTCACCGGGCCCTCACGACGCACACCCCTGGTCTGTGCCATGGAGCCCCTCCTCGCCTGTCCGAGGCCTCCTCCTCTGCCGAAGCCGCGTCCTCCCTCTTGTCCCTGAGAGACTCCTCAGCCAACCCAGAGGCTCTTGGCCTTCTGAGCCCCACAAAGCCTTCCTGACCCACTCTCTGTGTGTCAGGCAGAGCCCATCCCTGCCAGAGCCCAGGACCACACCAGAGGCTCCGGAAGGTTTGCTGACTGACCTATGACTGCAGAAGGGGAAGGAATGTGGGCACAGACCCGGCAGGGGCTTGCTGGGTGCAGTCAACTGGCTGCCCCTGGAAGCCTGCCACTGCGACCAGCCCTCCCACCAGGCGCCTGTGCCCTCCCTGGCACCTGGCCCCTAGCCGTGGCCAGGACTCTGCCCAAGACCCTGTCCACTCGTTGTGTCCAGCAGTCTCCATGCAGGAGCTGGCCCCCTTACTGCCCGTGAGGCCTGGGATAGGGTCAGCATCCGACGGGCAGGCCCTGCTGTTCCCTCTGCACAGAGGCCGGGGTAGAGTGTTGCCCGGGCAAGTCCCGGAGCTGGCGCCTGGCCTCCTGAGCAGGTGAGCTGAGAAGGCCCTGGCTGGGGTGGACTTCAAAGGCCGCGGGGCTGGCCACGGGCAGACCTGGCACTGTCGTGCTGGAGCCGGGCCGTGGGCAGCTGCTGCAGTGCGGAGCTTAGGTGGACGTGGAGGCCACTGCTGTCCTTTCCCTGTGGCTCAGGGCTCAGACTCACCTGCCTGTCCCTGGAAGCCCCAATACCACTCAGAACACAGAGCTCCATGGGAAAAACAGTTGATGGGCCTAGGTATGCTCTCCCAGCCCTGAGAAGGGGGGCCCGCTCAGACCTTTCCAGGATCCCAGGTCCCCTCAGCCTCCCATAGAGCCTGGGTGGAGCTGGGCCCGGGGTTGGGTCCCTCGGGGTCCAGTGGCCCATTTGTGCTGCTTCCAGGGAGTCCCAGGGGGACGGTGAGGCGGTGCCCAGCTGGGGACCCTCGTGGGCACGCCGTTTGGGGGGTGCAGGCACTGGGAATTTGGCCAGGCCTGCCCAAATCAGGGGGCTTCCAGGAGGAGAGACATCAGGGGGGTGGCCAGAGGAGGCTTAGCACCGGGGCTGGTACCTCCAGGCGGGGGCTGAGGGGAGCCGTGGGGGGCTGGACCAGACAGGGAGGCTGTCACAGTGCCTGGCTCTTGGATGGGGCACGGAGGCTCTGAGTGGGGTGGCAGAGCCTGGCCACCGGGTCCGTCTGCACTTCCCATACCCCTCACTACCCCTAGATCCCCAGTCCCAAGGACCCCTGCAGAGCCTGCGGGGAGGGAACTTCCACCCTCCTGGCCCCCTGCCCACCTCAGCTCAGAACTTTCTCCAAAAACTAAGAGCCCCGGGGGACGAAACTCCGAGGCTCCGCCCCTTGGGCTCCGGCACAAATCCGAGCCTCCTCCAGGGCTGAGTCACTGGGAAAGCCGCACCAGGCGGCCCCTCCCCCCTTTCTCGGACCCCCTCTTTTTCTTTCTGTCTCCTTCGCCCCTTCTCTCCCTCTCTTCTTCCCTTCCTTCATCTTCTTCCCTTCCTCCCTCTTTGCCTTGCTTCCTTTCTGGGTGTAAAAATAGCTGGAAAGCCCCCTTAAAAAAAGGTTCATTTTAATTTTAGACAGACGATGTTGATGTCCCAAAACAGAATCCTCTGCCCTAGCCGAGACACCAGCAGAGCCACGAGCCCCCCGCCCTGCCCCTGCCTGTGCCTGGTCCCCTGGGTGGGGCCTGGGCCATCCTCGACCTCACCGCTGGGGTGATGGAGAGGCCCCACACCCCAAGGCGAGAGTTTCTCAGGCGGCCTGCGTTTCCTCCCATTTGCTCCAGTCACATTTAAACAAACTGAGAACTTCCGTCCTCCCCCACACTCCCCCACGGACCCCTCTGGAAATGAAAATGGGCCTGGAAATCGGGGTTTGGGTTACAGGGAGCACAGGGAATTGTGCTGGTGAAATAACACGGAGCACAAACATTAGCAGGTACCGCACATCTGTGAGCTATTTTCGGGTCTCCAGGGGAAGGGAAGAAAGCCCCAAGAATCCTTAAGTAAGACCAGGACTCTTCTTGATTTTTGCTTTGACTGCTAAGGAAAAAATTTGCCAAAAACCAGAGGCGCTGCTGAGTGTTAGCGTGGGAATGTTAGCTTAGTCAGAGCCTTGCTCTGGGCCATTTAAATAAAAACAGGAACATTGGTGACAAATGCCAGTTCAACGTGCAGCGGGAGAGTGGCACCTTCGGGACCCAGAGAAGGGTTTGCAGCTGTGCTCTCTCTTCCCTTTTTTCTCGGCCTCCCCAGCCTTCTTATCATCACGATCAGCATTTCACTGGTAAACATTTGGTGCAATAATTTTCGAAAATCAGCAAAAAAAGTCTGAGCGTTTCATGTGGCGGCGGCTGCGCTGCCCCAGCTGGAAACATGGGTTCCCGGCGCCTCCTGGAGTGCTTCTCCGAGGGATCCGCCAGTCACGGGAGGGTCTTTGCACAACATAAATCAGACCAACTATCACTAGATGGAGAGGGGGATAGACTGACTTGCAGTGCAGGGAGGCTGGAGCTGCCCGGGGCTTACGTTGCCTGTTCCCAGGGGCATGCAGCAGTGGAGCAGGCCTGGGGACCCCGGGGCCACCTCCCCTCGGTGCTGGGGCTGCCACACAGACCACACTCAGGGACCCAAATTCAGGGCCCGCCCCAGGAGTGGCAACTGTGTCTGGGCACTGAGCACCCACTACTGGGCACATCTCTTGGCCTTTCCGTCCTTTTTTTTTTGAGACACAGTCTCGCTCTGTCACCAGGCTGGAGTGCAGTGGCACAATCTCGGCTCACTGCAACCTCTTCCTCCCAGTTTCAAGCGATTCTCCTGCCTCAGCCTCCCGAGCAGCTGGGATTACAGGTGCCCACCACCATGCCCGGCTAATTTTTGTATTTTTAGTAGAGACAGGGTTTCACTATATTGGTCAGGCTGATCTTGAACTCTCGACCTCAGGTGATCTGCCCACCTCGGCCTCCCAAAGTGCTGGGATGACAGGCGTGAGCCATGGCGCCCGGCCGGCCTTTAGCCTTGAAGCCTCTCTGGGAGGGCCTCAGAGAATGTCTTGGTTTCTTCACTCTTTGGTTCTCATGGACTGAGGTAAGGGCTGGGAAGGGGTGAGGAGCCCAGGACTCTTCTGGCGAGGGCTGAGGGTCCGTGTTGAGGGCTGCCTTCTGCCACGGTGATGTTCGGATGGCTGGAGAGTCCCTCAGTGCCTGGGAGTTCCTCAGTCAGGGGTGGGGAGGTGGGCGGCTGTAATGAATCTGACGCCAGCCACCTCTCTCCCCACCCTGCCAGCAGCCCTCTCTCATGGGGATCTGTCCTCTCCCCACTGTGGGGTTCCTGAGTGTGGCTGGAGTAGCGTCTGGTCCTTAGAACAGCGGGGCTTGGAATTCATTCAAGGGAGGAAGACTGAAGGAACGCAGAAGCTGATTGCATGGAGCACCCCCCCCCCCCACCGGCTGCAGCCCCCAGAGCCTGGGAGCTCTAAGAGCCAGAAAGAGAACAGCCGGGGAGGGAGCCTTCGTGGGGCCCTGAGCTTCCACGGCTGCTGCGGAGGACAGGCGGGGCCCGGGCCCCTGACTGAGGTGTGCTGGGCACAGCAGCTCCAGACGGGCCACGATGGCCTCTAGCATGGGCTGAGCCTAGACTGCAGACCCAGCCACCCCCATGCTGGCCACAGTTGACCGACTTAGGTTTTGAGAAGATCCAAACAGCACCAGGATGTGCCTGGGAGGGATAGGAGGGCCTCCCTGGACACAGAGTGTATTTGCCGAGCCCCTGCCCTGCAGCATAGGCTCTGGGGGACAGTGGTCAGGATGGAAGGAGATGTGACCAGCGAGGCCTGCATGCAGCCATCTGGGGAAAAAGGTTCCAGCTGAGTGGCTCTGAGCACACCCCACCCCAGCCGTCCTGGCCCTGTGGACCAACCCTGGGGCCAGGATTGACACGACGGCCAGCCCTCGCTGTTGCCTCCAGCCTGGGCCAGGCCTGTGGGCTGGTCCCTCCATCAATGGGGCAAACCCAGCCCCGTCCACACCCTTCTCTTCCTCCCCCAGGAGCAGGCTCCAGGCCTTTCGCTTGTCACTCATGGGGGGCGGTGGGTTGACTTGTATTCCCCCAAAAGACACGCTGGAGCCCCCAGAATTTGTGAGTGGGACTTGTTTTGGAGATGGGTCTTTGCAGATGTCATCGAGTCGAGACAAGGCCATGCTGGAGTGGGGCCAGCCCTGATCCCATGACTGGAGCCCTTGGGAGGAGAGGGAGGTTTAGGGAGAAGGTGCTGGGAAAACAGGCAGAGCTGGAGACCCACAGCCCCAAGCCGGGAGCACAGGGGCGGCCCGTGCCCAGCAGAAGCTGGAGGAGGCGGGAAAGGTCCTCCCTAGAACCCTGGGTGAGGCCCAGGCCCATGACACCCAGATTCTGGATTTCTGGCCTTCAGAACTGAGAGAGCACACATTTCTGCGGTTTGGAGCCACCAAATTTATGGTAATTTGTTCTGGCCAGGAAATTAATACCAGGGATAAAGGTGTTTGAATGCAGACAAAGACAGTTTTTGAATTAACCAAGCTTTGTGCAAGCTTTCTGCCGGGATTGACTCGGGGTAGAGAGGGCCTCGGCAGCTCCCGGAGGCTCCGTGGGCATCGGCCTGCTCACATGCCGGCCATGGCAGGTCTCTCTTCAGGTGAAACCACATAATGAGTGGCCTCACGCCCGTCAATTATGTGGCAGAGGTGGCCTGGCATGGCCCTCTCCCTGGCTGAGGACTCCGCCTTCCCCATCTGCCTGCCCGGGGCCGCTCAGGCTGCAGCGGAGGCTGGCAGACGACGTTCTCATCCCTGGTCGGGGCAAAGCTCTGCTCAAAAGTGAACACGGTGAAACTCGGAATACCGACGGAGTCAATCCACGACTGAGGCAGCACTGGAGGCTTTCTGGAAAACACACGGAGGAACGCAAGCGCTCAGCGGCACCCTGGGCTGACCGTGAGTCCCACCTGCCTCATCCCAGCCCCTTCTCCAGGGAAAGGATAAAACCGCTGAAAGCATTCGTCTGGGTCACACACGTCCCGAATTGGCTTCGGCGTGGAAACTAAACAAGGGTGGGTCCCAGCGCCTGGGATTCAGGTGAAACCCGAGGGCTGTCTGGGGCCACGGCCTCTTCCCAGGACTGTCTGGAGGCCAGGCGAGGCGCAGCAGTCTGGAAGGTGAGTTCCCAAAGAGGTGCACTGCCTTTTCCGTAGAGGCTGAAATGGAAGTTTGCTGTTTTGAATCCCCGTGGGCAAGGCTCCCTGGAAGCCAGCCTGTGTCAGGTGCAGCACCCCCGGGGCTGACATCTACACCCTGGCATTCTCAGCGTGACTCAGCCCGCCAGGTTCTCTCTATGGGAGTACATTTTTTTTTTTTTTGACATGGAGTTTCTCTCTTGTTGCCCAGGCTGGAGTGCAGCGGCCTGATCTCAGCTCACTGCAACCTCCGCCTCCCGGGTTCAAGTGGTTCTCCTGCCTCAGCCTCTCGAGTAGCTGGGATTAGAGGCATGTACCACCATACCCGGCTAATTTTTGTATTTTTAGTAGAGACGGGGTTTCACCACATTGGCCAGGCTGGTCTCGAACTCCTGACCTCAAGGGATCCGCCCGCCTCAGCCTCCCAAAGTGCTGGGATTTCAGGCGTGAGCCACTGCGCCCCGCTTGGAATGCATTATTACCAGAGACAAAGCGAGAGCATGATCTTCAGCTTGCAGATGAGACTCAGAATGACAGTGAATCGTCACAGAAGTTAACTTAAACCTGGATGGATGAGGGGCCAGGTCGCCAAAAAGCCCCTCGGACCCTGCCAGAGTGTGAACTGCCCGGGGAGGGCCAGAGGGTGGGGCTCCAGGCTCCTGGGCTGGGCAGTCACTGGGCTCCCCCAGGAAAGGCTACATTCTGGCAAGCAGACAGAGGGTTGGGGAGAGTGGTAGGCAGCCAGCCACCTGCGTCCCAGCTGGGGCATTGTAGCGCAGAGCTTGTCCTGTGCAGACTGTCTCCTAACCCAGCAAGTAGATGTCCACTGTGAGGAATGTGAGGCCTATGCAGACATGTGCGAATCCCCTGAAAGCTGCGCCTGAGCCCTTGGTGGAAGCAGTTGGCTCATCCTGTCATGCAAAGGGTGACATTTTCCCTCCTAACAGGGAGGTGGCTCTGAGCATCCGGTTCGAAGAAGCTGGGGTGGTCCAGGGTCCTTTCACTTGGGCCTTGGTGAGCGGCCACACCCTCTGAGACCCCCCTTCATCTACATAGAAAGGACCCAAGCAGGGCTGCGCCAGGGGAATCCGAGGATGACAGAGTGGCCCTGTCTGCGGCAGGCCTGGGAGGACAGCAACAGGACTTAGCAGTGGTGGGATTGTATTTCTGGACCATTCTTCCCCCATGCCCCACAGCCTCCTGAGGGACCCCCCAGAGCCTGAAGGACAGGCCTGAGGTGTGGAGCTTCCTCCCGGGACAGAGGGGAGGAGCTCAGGTCCATCTCCCTGCAGGGACCCGCCAGCCCCACATGCTGCTGCACACAAGGCAGTCTCAGCCAGACCCCCCAGTGAGGCAGACTCAAGAGACTCCCTGGAGAAGGAGGGGCCCACCAGCAAGCTGGGTGACGTGGCGTTTGGGGGCAGCCTTCCCACCCACATCCCCAGTAGGAACCTTGGCTCCTTGGAGCCCAGAGGCCAAGAAATCGCCTTTCCACCACTGATCCCTCCCGTGGAACGGCCTTTTCTGAGCAGGGAGCCTCTCTGGACCCAGCAGCTGCAAGAAGGCCGGTCACCCCGAAAGCTCTGCAGGGCTGGAGAGCAGGGGAGACGCAGAGAGGACCGGGCGGGGGCACGGCCTGCTGATGGCAGACGCATTCTCCTGAGCACAGCTGAGCCGCGGCAGCCTCTAAGCCTCCCAAGCAGGGAGACCAAGGCAGAGAACCCCAGGACCGGGGCCACAGCTGTGGTCAGCAGGTAGGGGTGGCCTGGGCCTCTGTAGGCTCCACTCTTTCATCCGGCTCCACGGGGAGCACCACTTTTTTCACGTCAAGGCCAGGTTAGGAAGAACAAACACGTTTCATTTATCAGTGTCACTTCTTATTGTAATAATAAGTGACACTGATAAGGGGTCTCACTATGTTGCCCAGGCTGGACTTGAATTCCTGGGCTCAAGCCATCCTCCTGCCTCAGCCTCCAGGGTCACTAGGACTGCAAGTGTACCGCTTGGTTAGTTTTTTAATACACATGAAAATAGCTATTTTTTTCCCTGATGCTAAAAGCAAACAAGCAGATTCTTAAGAAGAAATTCCATCGCCCACAATCCATGGCAGGGAGGGCCGTGTTTTATATGAAATTGGTACCTCTTTGCTCCTCAATCTGGTTTCGCTCTGTGTCCCCACCCAATCTCAGGCTGAATTGTTATCCCCACATGAAGGAGGGGCCTGCTGGGAGGCGATTGGATCATGGGGTGACTTCCCCCTTCTCTCTCTCTCTCTGCTGCTCTGGCCGTTGAACACCACGCCGGCTTCCCCTTTGCCTTTTGCCATGATTTCCTGAGGCCTCCTCAGCCATGACTCTTGCATAGCCTGTGAGACTGTGAGCTGATTAAATCTCTTTTCTTCATCAGTTACCCAATCCTCAGGTCCTTCTTTGTAGCTGTGTGAGAAGGGTCTAATACAGAAAATTGGTCCTGGGAGAGGGACCTTGCTATAAAGATACCTGAAAATGTGGAAGCAGTGTGGCAACTGAGTAATGGACAGAGGTTGGAGCAGTTTGGAGGGCTCAGAAGAAGATAGGAAGAGGAGGAAAAGTCTGGAACGTCCTAGAGACTTGTTGAATGGTTGTAACCAAAACGTTGATAGTGATATGGATGGTGAAGTCCAGGTTGAGGTGGTCTCAGATGGAGATGAGGGACTTATTGAGAACTGGAGTAAAGGTCACTTTTGCTATGCTTTTGCAAAGAGACAGGCAGCATTGTGCCCCTTCTAGGGATCTGTGGAACTTTGAACCTGACAGAGATGATTTGGGGTATCCAGTGGAAGACAGCAAAGCAGTCAAGAGGTGGCCTGGCTGCTTCTAACAGCTTATGCTCATTTGCATAAAGGAAGAAATGACCTGAAATTGGAACTTATATTTAAAAGTGAAAAAGAGCATAAAAGCTTGAAAATTTTCCAGCCTGACTATGCAATAGAAAAGTAAAACCCACTTTCTGGGGAGGAATTCAGGGCTGCAGAAATTTGCATAAACAAAGAAGAGCCAAATGTAATAGCCAAGACAATGGGGAAAATGTCTCCAGGGCATTTCAGAGACCTTCACAGCAGCCCCTCCCATCACAGGCCTGGAGGCCTAGGAGGGAAAAATGGTTTCATGGGCCAGGCCCAGGGCCCTGCTGCTCTGTGCAGCCTTGGGACATGGCGACCTTCATCCCAGCCACTCCAGCTCCAGCCATAGCTAAAAGGGGCCAAGGTACACCTCAGACCGTTGCTTTGGTTGGTACAAGTCCCAAGCCTTGGTAGCATCCATGTGCTGTTGCATCTGCAGATGTGCAGAAAGTGAGATTTCAGGTTTGGGAGCCTCCAGCTAGGTTTCAGAGGAAGTGTGGAAATGCCTGGAAGTCCAAGCAGAAGTCTGCTGCAGGGAGTGAGCCCTCACGGAAAACATCTACCAGAGCAGTTCAGAGGGAAAATGTGGCATTGGAGCCCCCACACAGAGTCCCCACAGGGGCACTGCTCACTGGGGCAGTGAGAAGAGGGTCACTGTCCTTCAGACCCCAGAATGATAGATCTACTGACAGCTTGCACTGCACACCTGGAAAAGCCACAAGTACTCAATGCCAGCTTGTGAAAGCAGCCTTGGAGGCTGTATCCTACAGAGCTAGAGGAGTAGAGCTCCCCAAGGCCTTGGGAGCCTGCCTCTTGAGTCAGTGTGGCTTGGAGGTGAGACATGGAGTCAAAAGAGATTATTTTGGAACTTTAAAGATTTAACGACTGCCTTGCTGGGTTTAAGAATTGCATAGGACCTGTAGCACTTTTGTTTTTGCCAATTTCTCCCTTTTGGAATGGGAGCATTAACCCAATGCCTATACCCCCATTGTATCTTGGAAGTAAGTAAGTTGTCTTTTATTTAACAGGCTCATAGGCAGAAGGGACTTGTCTTGTCTCAGATGAGACTTGGCACTTGGACTTTTGAGTTAATGCTGAAATGGGCTGACTTGGGGACTGTTGAAAAGGCATGATTGTGTTTTGAAATGTGAGAAAAACATGAGATTTGGGAGGGGCCAGGGCTGGAATGATATGGTTTGGCTCTGTGTCCCCACCCAAGTCTCCTGTCAAATCATAATCCCCACATGTTGAGGGAGTGGCCTGGCAGGAGGTGATTGAACCACAGGAGCGGACTTCCCCCTTCGCACTCTTGTCCTGCTGTGGCCTGCTTCCTCCTTGCCTTCCACCATGATTGTAAGTTTCCTGAGGCCTCCTGAATGACCTGCAGAGCTGAAAGTCAATTAAACCTATTTTCTTCATAAATTATCCAGTCTCAGGTAGTTCTTTATAGCAGTGTGAGAATGGACTAATACACTCCTTTACTTTTTAGAGCCCCCAGGTGTGGGGTTAGGGGGTAGAAGTGTGTCCTGGAGTCCAGCTCGATCCTTTTCCTCATCTCATGGATCCTCTGACGGAGCCTTCCGCAAGCCCCACAACCCACACTGCTAGGCTCGCCATCATGGCTGGAAACCACAGTCATTTTCTTTCATTTTGAGACAGAGTCTGTAGGAAGAAAACCCCACAAGAGCCGGGGCAAGGGTCTGAGGCCTCAGCATGTTCTCATATAAATATAGAATTAGAAACAAATTAGAAATATAGTTACATAGTTATTCCTATGTATAATCATATATAATCACATAGCTATTCATATGTAATCACAAATATATACACATATATAATCATGTAACCTTTAATCTTACTGGTTAGTCGCAGGTCAAGAAGCATGGGACTGAAGTGGCATCGGGAAAGAGGTGACCCTGAGGCAGGATGCTCTAAGTCCTCTGTCCTGCCTGCATAAGGGCTGCTGGAGGGCGCCTCGGCTGGGACAGTGTCAGCGCCGAGAGAGCGCCCACTGTTTAGCCAGCTAGGGAAGGAGACGTCCAAGATGGCTGAGACATCTCCGTCCTCGGGGGGTGAGGAGAAAACTGCTTCTCCAAGCCCTTGTGGCAGGCCTGACGGCTGTCATGGAGGCCCACAGACATCGAGGGACCTGTCTCTCTGTGGTGCTGCGCCGCAGCGGTCACGTTCCATGGCTACTTTCAAGTTCTGCTTCTGCACCTGGTTCCTCTTTTCCTTAGAAGATGAGAATTAGTAATAGTAACATAAATCTTAGTGATCTTGCTATTTCTTGGCACGTATGAAAAAAGTGCTGATGCCTCAGGTTTTCTCCTCGCCTTGGCTTCTTCAAAGTCTTGGGCCCCCTATCTCCAAGACACGTAGCTTACCTGACCCTGTCACTGAACACCATGACCTCATCCTACCTGCCCTTCCCCTCCTTTGTACTCAGGAAATGTCAGAGCGTCCAGGCACTCGGGCCACTACTGGACTCCATGCTTTGGTTGGAGGTGGACCCCCGGACCAAACTCTCTTTTCTCTATCTCTGTCTTGTGTCTTTATTTCCAATTTCTTGTCTCCACACAAGCAGAGAGGGACTCTATAGGAGGCTGAACCCTATAGGAGTCTCACCCCATCACCAGGCTGGAGTGCAGTGGTGCAATCTTGGCTCACTGCAACCTCCAGCTCCCTGATTCAAGCTATTCTCCTGCCTCAGCCTCCCAAGTAGCTGGGATTACAGGTGCCTGCCATTGTGCCCAGCTGATTTGTATTTTTAGTAGAGACAGGGTTTCGCCATGTTGGCCAGGATGGTCTCAATCTCCT
>CAUYQU010069890.1:0-59381 GCA_963574635.1 Cheracebus regulus
CAACTTCTGAAAGAAGCATTATATACAGAAATGAACAACCAGCATCAGTTATCCTAAAAACTTACCAAAAAGTAAAGAATATTACAACAATGAAGAATTTACATCAACTAACGGCAAACAGCTAGTTAGCCTTAAATAACAGTATTAAATTCACATATATCAATATTAAGCCTAAACTTAAAGGGATTAAATGCCCCAATCAAAACATACAGTTAGACAAACTGAATAAAAAGCTAAAACCCATAAGTACGCTGTATTCAGAGGACACATAAAGACCTAACATAAAGGGATGAAGGTAGATATACCAACCTAATGGAGAGCAAAAAAAACAAAAACAAAAACAACAACAACAAAAAAAAAACCGGATTTGAACTCAGACCTGGAACAAGCAAATTTAATAAATATTTACAGAACCTACACCCCATATCCACAAAACATATATTTTTTTCAATATTATATCACACCTATTCTAAATGTGATCACATAATAGGAAATAAATCACTTTTTAGTAACTGCATAAGCATTTCACAGATTTAAATGAAATCCTGAGCAATGAAGCAAGATTCTCATTCTCTCTCCCCCTTTCTCTTTCTTTTTTCTCTTTTATTCTTCTTTCTCTTAAAAAAAAAAGAAAGAAAAATAAAACCAAAATTTCCTATTCATCTCACTTTTGCTCATCATTTAAATGAAATGTACTAGAATTCATCAGCATGTCTATAAAATTGGCACTACAGCATCTGGGGTCATCCTCTGAATTGTCATCCCTGTCAAAAACCACTAAAAAATTAACAAAGAACTTTCTAAATCAAATTACACCACATTCCACAATTTATTCTCCATTCACCTTCATAAATAAATGAAAAATAAGGCTCAAGTTTTAAAGAACAACAGTATATGAATGGCCTCCCATGACCGGATAACTGTTCCACACAGTTAATGCACTTAAAACTCCTGGCCCATAATCCAGGCATAGTAGCACACACCAAGTAGCCCTACTCAAGACACTGAGCAAGTGGATCACTTGAGTTGAGGAGTTCAAGGCTAGCCTGGGTAACATCGTGAGACTACATCTTTATTTAAAAAAAAAAAAAAAAAAAAGCCCATAGACATTGATACCTGAGACTTCACACGTCTTGTTCTCTTCGGCAGAATGTTCATTCTTGTGCCTGGCTCTGGGGAAGTGTGGGTATCAGTGCTGAGAACCTCAGGCTCCACTTTGTCTTTAAGATCTAAATTAGGCATCTGTACACCCTTAAAGATCAGAGAACAGAAAGAGAGAAGGTTCACCGATAAGAAATCATGCTTCAGAATCAGTGGAAAAATAATAAATTACCAACAAATCCCTAAAACTACTAAAACTAGATTGCAATTATCTCTCAAACTGACCTACAGCTATCCCTATCAAAATCCTGGCAAGCTTTTTGTTGTTGTTGAAATTGAAAGCTGATCCTAAAATTTATCTGCAAATGTCAGTTGTTAGAAATTTTGGAAAAGAATAAAAAAACTTACACTACTGAATATCAAAATTTACCATAAAGCTGTAGTACTCAAGACCATGTAGTACTACTGGTGTTAGGGTAGACGTATAATCAATGTAACAAAACAGAGTCCAGAAATAAACCCACACATCTATGGTCAACTGATTTCTAACAAAGGTGGTAAGTTAAATCAGTGGGAAAAGGATAGCCTTTTAAACAAATGGTGCTGGTACAACTCAATATTCATATATTCCCTTCCCCACCAAAAAATAAACTTACATATTTACCTCACACTACACACACCAAAAAACAGCCTCAAAATGCATCACTGAGCAAAATATGAAAGCCGAAACTATGAAATTTCTATATTAAAGCAAAGAAGAAAATTTTTGTGACCTTGGAAAAAATTTCTTAAATATGACAACAAAAGTACAATCCATAAAAGGAAAAACTAAATGGTTCTTCAAAAAGTGACCATTACAAGAATGAAAAGATAAACCACAGAGCAGGAGAAAAGATCTACAAATCATTTACCTGATAAATGACTTGTACACAAACTGTGTAACAAACTCACAAGTATAAGAAGACAATACCATTAAAAAAAAAAGATCTGATCAAGAACAAACTGCCATTCACAATTGCTACAAAGAGAATAAAATATCTAGGAATACAACTAACAAAGGATATAAAGGACCTCTTCAAGGAGAACTACAAACCACTGCTCAAGGAAATAAGAGAGGACACAAACAGATGGAGAAACATTCCATGCTCATGGTTAGGAAGAATCAGTATCGTGAAAATGGCCATACTGCCCAAAGTAATTTATAGATTCAACACTATCTCTATCAAGCGTCCACTGATCTTCTTCACAGAACTGAAAAAACCACCTTAAACTTCATATGGAACCAAAAGAACACCCACATAGCCAAGTCAATTCTAAGCAAAAAGAACAAAGCTGGAGGCATCACGCTGCCTGACTTCCAACTATACTATAAGGCTACAGTAATCAAAACAGCATGGTACTGGTACCAAAACAGAGATATAGACCAATGGAACAGAACAGAGGCCTCGGAGGCAATGCCACGCATCTACAACCATCTGATCTTTGACAAACCTGACAAAAAGAAGCAATGGGGAAAGGATTCCCTGTTTAATAAATGGTGTTGGCAAAACTGGCTAGCCATCTGCACAAAGCAGAAAGTGGACCCCTTTCTGACACCTTACACTAAAATTAACTCTAGATGGATTAAAGACTTAAACATAAGACCTAACACCATAAAAACTCTGTAAGAAAATCTAGGCAAAACCATTCAGGACATAGGCATAGGCAAGGACTTCATGACTAAAACACCAGAAGCATTGGCAACAAAGGCCAAAATAGACAAATGAGATCTAATTAAACTCCAAAGCTTCTGCACAGCAAAAGAAACAATCATTAGAGTGAACCAGCAAGCAACAGAATGGGAAAAATTTTTTGCAATCTACCTATCTGACAAAGGACTTATATCCAGAATCTACAAAGAACTAAAACAGATTTACAAGAAAAAAACAAACAAACCCATTCAAAAGTAGGCAAAGGATATGAACAGATACTTTTCAAAAGAAGACATATATGAGGCCAACAAACATACGAAAAAATGCTCATCACTGGTCATCAGGGAAATGCAAATCAAAACTACAGTGAGATACCATCTCACGCCAATTAGAATGGCAATCATTAAAATATCAGGAGACAACAGATGCTGCAGAGGATGTGGAGAAATAGGAACACTTTTACACTGTTGGTGGGAGTGTAAATTAGTTCAACCATTGTGGAAGACAGTGTGGCGATTCCTCAAGGATCTAAAAATAAAAATTCCATTTGACCCAGCAATCCCATTACTGGGTATATATTCAAAGGATTATAAATTGTTCTATTATAAGGACACATGCACACGTATGTTCACTGCAGCACTGTTTACAATAGCAAAGACTCAGAACCAACCCAAATGCCCATCAATGATAGACTGGACAGGGAAAATGTGGCACATGTACACCATAGAATACTATGCAACCACAAAAAACGATGAGTTTGTGTCCTTTGTAGGGACATGGATGAAGCTGGAAACCATCATTCTCAGCAAACTGACACAAGAACAGAAAATCAAACACTGCATGTTCTCACTCATAGGTGGGTGTTGAACAATGAGAACAGATGGACACAGGGAGAGGAGCATCACACACTGAGGTCTGTAGGGCCGGGACAGTGAGGGGTAGGGAGGTGGGGAGGGATAACATGGGGAGAAATGCCAGGTATAGGCGATGGGGATGGAGGCAGCAAACCACATTGTCATGTATGTACCTATGCAACAATCCTGCATGTTCTTCACATGTACCCCAGAACCTAAAATGCAATAAAAAATATATATATATAATTTTTTTTAAAAAAAGATCTGTTCTGGAGGAAAGTATACTAGAAAAAAAAGAAAAAAAAAAGATCTGACTGAACAGACACTTCACCAAGATATACAAATGGCTAATATGAATATGAAAATATGCGGCCAGGTACAGCAGCTCATGCCTGTAATCCCAGCACTTTGGGAGGCAGAGGCGGGTGGATCACAAGGTCAGGAGTTCAAGACCAGCCTGACCAAAATGATGGTGATACCCTATCTCTACTAAAAATACAAAAATTAGTCAGGCATAGAGGCACACGTTTGTAATCCCAGCTACTCAGGAGGCTGAGGCTGGAGAACTGCTTGAACCTAGGAGGCAGAGGTTGCAGTGAGCAGAGATCTCGCCACTGCACTCCAGCCCGGGCAATGGAGCAGACTCCATCTCAAAAAAAAGAAAAAAGAAAATATGTACATCACTAGTCACTGAGAAATGCAAACTAAAACCACAATAAGATATCACTATACAACTAACCAGAATGACTATAATTTAAAAAACCTGACAATACCAAGTGTTGGCCAGGGTGTAGAAAAACTGGAAGCATCTATATTACTGGTGGGAAAGTAAATGATTCAGCTACTTTCAAAAACAAATGGCAGTTCTTAAAAATTTACACACGCCAGGTGCAGTGGCTCACGCCTATAATCCCAGTACTTTGGGAGACAAAGGTGGGCAGATCGCTTGAGGTCAAGAGTTCCAGACAAGCCTTGCCAATATGGTGAAACATTGTCTCTACTAAAAATACAAAAGTTAGCTGGACGTGATGGTGTGCACCTGTAGTCCCAACTACTCTACTTGGGAGGCTAAGGTAGGAGAATCATTGAACCCAGGAGGCAGAGGTTGCAGTGAGCCAAGATTGCACCACTGCACTCCAGCCTGGGAAACAGAGCAAGGCTCTGTCTGAAAAAAAAAAAAAACAAAAAACACATAAACTTAACATATAACCCAGTGATTCCACTCCCAAGTATCTACCCAAGAGAAATAAAAACATATGTCCACACAAAGACTTGTATATGAATATTCATAGTATTCAGAATAGCCATAAACTGGAAACAATTTAAATATCCTGGTAAGTGGATTTAAAAAATGTGGTATATCTATGCAGTGGAATATTATTCAACCATAAAAATGAAGTACTGACACATGATATAACGTGGCTGAACTTTTGTTTTTTGTTTTTGAGACAGGGTCTTACTCTGTCAACCAGGCTGGAGCGCAGTGGCACAATCTCAGCTTACTGCAACCTCTGTCTCCCAGGCTAAAGCAATCTTCCCACTTCAGTCTCTGGAGTAGCTGGGTCCAGGCGCACGCCACATCTGGCTAATTTTTTAAACTTTTAGTAGAGACAGGGTTTCACCATGATGCCCAAGCTGGTCTGAAACTCCTGGCCTCAAGCAATCCACCCACTTCAGCCTCCCACAGTGCTGGCATTAAAGGTATTAGCCACCATACCCAGCCAACATGGCTGAACTCTGAAAACATTAGGCTAAGTGAAAAAAGCCAGACACGAAATCATATTGTATGGTTACACCTAGGCGAAATTTCTAGAAAAGGCACAACTATAGCGCCAGAAAACAGATTAGGAATTGCCTGTGTGTGGGAGTGGAACAGGAACCAACTACAAATGAAAAAGATAATTCTGGCGGCTAGTGGAAGTGCTCTAAAACTGGATCACAGTGATAGCTGCATAAATGTAGAAATTTATTAAAGCTTACTGACTGTGCACCCACAAAGAGTGAATTCTATGGTATGTAAACTATACCTAATAAAGCAGTTTTTAAAAAATATATGAAACAATCAGGAGGACTTTTTCAAAAACTTTCAGTCATAAAGGTTTATTTTAAATAAATAAAAAAACGCTCTTCATTCCCATTATCCTTTATCTTGGAAACCACCAAAAATAGCTATGATTTTTACACTATGACATACACTTTGCTTCCCCAAATTTTGGTGTCTGCTAACTTGGGTTAAACATAGTCTAAAGTTTATACTTGAGCAAACTGGATTTATAAACTTTTTCTAAAAAGAATGATGCATCTCACCATAAGGGTCACACCAGATTGGAAAAGCTCATATGGGTAGAGAATTCTTTCATAATGTGACTTCAAAAGAGACCCAGTTCCTTTTCCTGGCAGATATCCCAAGCGACTACCCACTTTAGACCATTTCTTCTCCTTGGTGACCATTTCAAAACCTCCTTTGCTGGCAACAATCTGAAAAGCAAGTAAAAGTTTCTTAGAGAAAAATGGTAGATTCAAGCATCCTGACTCTTAAGTCTGTCTACTAAATAGAAATATTATTCTGGGCTTAAATTTCAAATTTTCCTTTCAATGAGTATCTAACCAAACTGACATTTGCCAACATTTAGAGTAAGAAATAGAAACAATGATTTACAGAGGTTTAAAATTTAATTAATATTATTATGCCTATCTTCAAACCAAGCATTTAAAACTATTTAATGAATTAATACTTCGTATAGTATGCACAGTGAGAAAACTAAACACACGTATAAGACTTATGTACTCAAGGAACTCACAATATGAAATAAGAATAAAAACAGACAAAAAATAGACATGAAAATGTTACATAATACAAAATGAACATAAATCCTGAAATTAGAAATACCAAGTAACTTACAGAACTTAACAAAAATGTCAGTCAAACCATGAATATAAAGAACAGTTTTGAAAAACAGGCTACAATTTTTCAAAAGGACTTTAGTTTTATATGGAAGATTATGAACGAACACTGAAGTAGATTTACTGATGTGGAGTACAGAATATATTAAGGTAGAAAATGATGAGATAAATTGGCTAACTTGGCTGAATGTTCACACCAAGCCAGGCACTATACAGAACACGTTTCCAAACTCCTTAACGTCCAGAAGCTGTTATTATACATCTCTTACATTCTAAAATATAGTTATGCACTGCATAACATTTTGGTCAAATATAAACCACATATACAACAGTGCTCCCATAAGATTATACTACCATATTATTACCGCACCTTTGTGTTTAGATGCATACACAAATGTATTACCATTGTGTTACACTGCCTACAGTATTCAGTACAGTAACAGGGTGTATAGCTTTGTAGCCTAGGAGCAACAGGCTATACCACATAGCCTAGGTGTACAGTAGGCCATACCATCTAGGTTTGTATAAGTACCTTCAATGATGTTTGTACAATAATGAGATGGCCGTGTTTTTCAGAACATGTCCCTATCATTAAGTGACACAATTGTACAGGCAGTTTTCAATTTCACTGAGAATAAAGGAGACTCTGACAGTGTTTGAACTCAGTTTCTCCTAATTGAGTATATGCTATTGTATCTTACTACATAAAAAAAAAGTTAAAGCCAGGCACAGTGGCTCATATCTGTAATTCTAACACTTTGGGAGGCCAAGACAGGAGAATCGCTTGAGCCCAGGAGTTCCAAACCAGCCTGGGGTAATATAGTTAAGACCTCCATTTCTACAAAAAAAAAATTAAAAACTAGTTGAGCAGGTTAGGCAGGGTTGCTCATGCCTGTAATCCAGGACTTTGGAAGGCAGAGGTGGGCAAACAGCCTGAGGTCAGGAGCTCAAGACCAGCCTGGGCAACACAGTGAAACCTCTTATTAAAAAAAAAAAAAAAAAAAAAAAATTAGCCAGACATGGTGGCGCACACCTATAATTCCAGCTACTCGGGAGGCTGAGGCCCAAAAATCACTTCAACCCAGGAAGCAGAGGCTGCAGTCAGCTGAGATTGTCCCATGCACTCTAGTCTGGGCATCAGAGTGAGACTCCATCTCCAAAAAAAAAAAAAAAAAAAAAAAAGAGGTACACCTGTAGATCCAGCTACTTGGGAGGCAGAGGCACAGGAGAGCACAGGAGATCAAGGCTACAGTGAGTCATGATCATACCACTGCACTCCAGTCTGGGTGACCCTGTCTCAAAAAAAAGGAAAAAAAGTTAAAAGTCGAACACAAAATTACCGTATCATACTGCAATTTCACTTCTAGGTATATACTGAAAGAACTGAAAGGAAGGACTCAAACAGATTCTTGCACACCAATGTTCACAGCAGCATTATTCTTGAGAGTCAAAACAGAACTAACCCAAAAGTTTATCAACAGATAAGTGAATAAACAAAATGTAGTATAATAAACATACAATGGAATATTATTCTGCCCTAAAAAGAAAATTCTGATACATGCCAAACATGAATGAATTCTGAAAATATTATAAGTAAAATAAGCCAGACACAAAACAATGGCTACTGTATAATTCCAATTATATAAGGTACATAGTGTAAGCAAATTCATAGAGATGGAAAGCATAATAGAAGTTACCAGGGGTGATGGAAGGGAGGAAGTCCTGGAACTACATAATGGTGATAACCGTACAACACTGTAAGTATACTTAATGCCACTGAACTGTGTTATTTTTAAATGTTGATGTTATATGTACTACAATTTTTTAAAAAAACACTATGACGGCCAGGGGCAGTGGCTCACACCTGTAATCCCAGCACTTTGGGAGGCTGAGGCAGGCGGATCACGAGGTCAAGAGATCAAGACCATCCTGGCCAACATGGTGAAACCCTGTCTCTACTAAAAGTACAAAAAATTAGCCGGGCGTGGTGGTGTGTGCCTGTAGTCCCAGCTACTCGGGAGGCTGAGGCAGGAGGATTGCTTGAAACTGGAAAACGGGAGTTGCAGTGAGCTGGGGTTGTGCCACTGCACTCCAGCCTGGCGATAGAGCAAGGCTCTGTCTCAAAAAAAAAAAAAAGACTGTGAGAAGACTCTGGAGCCAGACTTGCCAGTATTCAAATTCTAGTTCTGTCACTTAATAGTTATATGACCTTGGTCAGGCATGGTGGGGCTCATGTCTGTAATGCCAGAACTTTGGGAAGCCGAGGCAGGCAGATCACCTGAGGTCAGGAGTTTGAGACCAGCCTGGCCAATAAGGTGAAACCCCGTCACTACTAAAAATACCAAAAATTAGCCAAGTGTGGTGGTGCACGCCTGTAGTCCCAGCTACTAAGGAGGCTGAGGAAGGAGAATTGTTTGAACCTGGGAGGAGGAGGCTGCCGTGAGCCAGATCATGCCACTGAACTCCAGCCTGGGCAAAAGCAAGACCCCGTCTCAAGAAAAAAAAATAGTTATGACCTTGCCAAAGTTACATAACTTGCAATTCAATTTCCTCACCATCATTAAAATGGTAACAACAGTGCCTACACCTCCTTATTAGGCTATTGTGAGGACAAATAAAACATGAAAAGCACCAGGAATAAAGTATTATACTAATGTTGCTGTATTATAAACGTCTATGAGTGTGGACAAACGGAGGGAGAGGGTACATGTACTGAAAATAAGCGAAGAAAATGTTTCAACTCTTGTGTTGGGATATTATAAACAAAAATGAACCTATGGCCAAAGTACAATTTTCCTCTAGTGAACTATCTGAAAGCTTGGTAGAAACACTAATTCATATGCATGAGAGTTGAACACATTTCTTTAGTTCTTTAGCTCCTCTTATTGCACCCTCAGAGAAGCCCTCTCTGTTAAAAGAATCAACCAGGGGAAAATTATACAGAGAAAAAAATTATTTTTCAAAGCTAATAGTAAAGAGAAAGACACAATGAAAGTAGTTTAGATAGAGGGCTCTCTGGAAGCAACTGACTGGACAGATTACAGTACCTTTAATTCAACACGTATCTTTCCAACGCTCCTATACTGCCAGCTACTATTCTAGGTACCTGAGATACATTTATAAATAAAACGAAGACCTTTGTCCTCACGGAGGTTACATTCTAGTGGAGAAAGACAGACAGTAAACAATGAACATAATATATAAATTTTGAAGTAATACTGAAGAAGAAATTAAAAAGCAGTCAAGGAACCTCCAAGTAACAGAGTAAGAGTTAAAATATTAAACAATCACAAAAAGCCTTATTATAAAGATGAAATTTGAGCAGTCTTGAAGGGAGTGAAGTAGTTAACCAGCAGATATAAAGGGAACAGACAAAGCAAAGGCTCTAAGTCAGAAGCATACCAAGAGTGTTTGAGAAAAATAAGGAAGTCAGTGTGGCCGAAGCAAAGTGAACAAAGGAGGAGAAATAAAGGAACTCAGGGAGGCAACAGAAGCCTTCATAATCTTTACTATCCCATACAATAATCACTTTTACATAATAATCTGCTTTATATTGAAAGCATTTCAAGCTAAATTTCCATTAGTGATGATATATCTGCATGGATGCAGTCATGATGTCCCACTCAGTTCTGGTGATTAGTAGCAGACAGGATATGGCCATAACAAAGGAATAAACTATCTCACATAGAAAACAAAACCATTACTTAGGCTCCATGTATACAATACTCTAACAATCTAACCAAAAAACACGCAAAACCTTATACCTGTTTTTCTTCAGCTGACAGATTCAAGGATCATCATGCATAATTTTAAAATATAAACCAGGGCACGGTGGCTTATGCCTATAATCCCAGTACATTGGGAGGCTGACACCAGTGGATCACCTGAGGTCAGGAGTTCAAAACCAGCCTGGCCAACATGCTGAAACACTGTCTCTACTAAAAGTACAAACATTAGCCAGGCATGGTGGCAGGCACGTGTAACCCCAGTTACTTGGGAGACTGAAGCAGGAGAATCACTTGAACCTGGGAGGCGGGGGTTGCTGTGAGCTGGGATCAGGCCACTGCACTCTAGCCTGGGCAATAGAGTGAGACTCTGTCTCAAAAATAAATAAATAAAAATAAACTATAAAATATAAACCGTTTATTCCAAACATTTGCCATGTACTACATCACAGCATTGTCACCAGAAATATCACTATGAACCATGCTCTTTAAAAAGACATATGGCATGCACTTGAACTGAACACAATGAAGACAAGCCCTTTATCAAAATTTGACCAAAAAGTAGTATCACTCAAGACCAAAATGGCTGGGAATAGAGACAGTTTTAACATACCTAAAGAACAGTCTTCTACTTAAAAGATCCCTCTAAAAACTCCAGTAGGAAGACCAGAAAGAAACAAAAAGGCATCCTCTCAAGCAGTCAAATAGACCAAGAAAGGAATCAAATATAAACAAATGTAAAAAATATTTTGAAGCTAGTGATATCTAACAAGCCAAAACAATAACAAAAACAGACAAACAAACCAGGTGTACTTTTAAACTACAAGTTTAAAACTAAGTGCCCTGCAACAGAGAAAAGCCAGAGAAGCTTTTGCAACATAGAACCTGGAAAGGCTGAAGAGGACACCCTTCCTTCCTTTTCTAAAAAAAGAAAAAAGAAGGCTTAAGAAGTGAAAGCAGCAGTACCTTTAAAATTAAGGGTGGCAATGCAGCAGAGAATGAGGTTGTGAAAACCTGTTTAAAAGCAGTTAGACCTCCTCCAGGCAACTATCCCTCTCTAGCCCCAGCAGAAAACTGGAGATTTACTCTCAGCAAAGTTTGAACAGAAGGGATGCTGAACAAACAAAGCAATAGGTAAGTAAATTAGAGGACCAGCCTAACAAGTCTAACATCTCACTAATAAAGAGTCCAGAAGAAGAGAAAAAATAAGTAGACAAACTTATCAACGAATACAGGAAAAATTAGAACAACTGGAAGAAATGAGTTATCAGATAAGAAAGGTTATTGAGAGCCATAAAAGCAGTGAATGAAAATAAACACATACCAATACGTATTACCGTGAAATTTCAAAGCCCTGGGAATAAAGATAAGATCCTAAATCTTCAAGAAAAAAAAAAGTCACATACACACACACAAAAAGAATTAATATAACATCGTTCTCACCAAGACAATGGAGTAAAGCTTTCCATATACTACAGTAAAATGATTTACAACCTAGACTTTTAAACCCCACCAAACTACTAATAAAGTATAAGGGCAGAACATTTTTATACAAGCAAAAAGTCCTAAAAAATTTACATCCCATTACCATCTTTCTCATGAAACTAGTAGAAGAAATGTTTCACCAAAATGAGAGTAAACCAAGTAAAAGGAAGATTTGCAACAAGGAAAGAGGCTAAAGAATTCCCAGAATGATGGCAATAAAAGGATGTTCCAGGCTGACAGCTGAACTTTAAAAAACAACCAGTCAAGATTTAAGAGTAAAAAAGACTCCAGGAAGAACGGCTCCAAGAAAATAAAGCTGACAGATTATCTGATGGGTAGAAGCATACTGAGCAATTTATACTTCTGCTGGAAAGTTTGAAAATATATTTTTCACAGTATTAATTTTAGATTAATAAAAAATTAATGTAACTACACTAGAAGAGGAAGAGGAACATAAAGTATGGGAGGACTTAAGATCTCTTATACCCATCCTCCATCTTTAACACTAGGAAATCAGTATGTGATATTTAAAGCTGAGAAATGAAGAAATAGCATAATGAGCATATTGTTTGGAAATATGTAGATCAAAATCAAAAACCACTAAAAGAACTGAAACTGGTTAGTTCTGACGAGTGGGAATGGGGGCGGAGATGAAGGGAGATGCTGATTTTCATTTTAAACCTCCTTCTTGCTTTTTTTTTTTTTTTTTTTTTAAGAAACAGGGTCTTACTCTGTCGTCCAGGTGGTACAATAAGAGGTATCGTAGCCTCAAACTCCTGGACTCAAGCAATCCTCCAGCTTCAACTTCTCGAGTAGCTGCGACTACAGGTGTGTGCCACCGCAATCAGGTAATCTTTTAAAAATTTTTTGTAGACACAGGGTCTCCCTATGTCTAGACCAGGAGGCTGGTCTAGAACTCCTGTACTCAAATGATCCTCCTGCCTTGGCCTCCCGAAGTGCTGTGATTACAAGTGTGAGCCCACCATAACCAGCCAAAGCCTTGTTTTTTAAAAGTGTACTACTTTGACAAGAATAAAAATGTTTTAAAGAGAAGGGCTAGATTGAATGAATGCTTCTTGCTGAAGTGGTTATAAAAACAGTAATTAGTAATATAGGAGTCCATTACATTACAGGCATTCCAAGTAATACTTTTTTTTTTTTTTTTGAGATGGAGTCTCACTCTGCCACCAGGCTGGAGTGCAGTGGTGCGACCTAGGCTCACCGCAACCTCCACCTCCGGGATTCAAGCGATTCTCCTGCCTCAGCCTCCTGAGTAGCTGGTATCACAGGCGCAAGTCACCACACCCAGCTAATTTTTGTATTTTTAGTAGAGACGGGTTTTCACCATGTTGGCCAGTTCAAGATCATGATCTTGAACTCATGATCCACCCGCCTCAGCCTCCCAAAGTGCTGGGATAACAGGCATGAACCATAGCACCTGGCCTAGTAATACATTTTATTATCAAAAATAATAGGGAGAAAGATATAATTTAATCAAAACAGGAAACCATCACATTGATGACTTAATGACTCAGAAAACTGAAAATTTGCTTCCCTTTAAAATGCAATGGGAATCACAGTATTTTCAAATCATATCTATAAAAAACAAACTCAGTAGATGCCAATAAACTGTCAGCCAAAAATAAACTTTTTTTAAAAAAAGAAAAGACACCCCTAACAACCTTAAAACATACGAACTCTCGGTATTTCCTGCAGTTTTCAGCCCAAGCCTCTTGCTAGAATAAAATGTCATGTTAATGAAATAAATAGTCACCCATTGATAAGGGTCAGAATAAATTACCTTTGTGAAGAAGTATTGACTGGGAGGGAGATGGAAGAACCCACTAGAGTGCTATAAAAATGTTATGTATCAGCCGGGTGCAGTGGCTCACATCTGTAATCCCAGCACTTTGGGAAGTCAAGGCAGGCGGATCACGAGGTCAGGAGTTCAAGATCAGCCTGGCCAACATGGTGAAACCCTATCTCTACTAAACAGAAAAAGTAGCTAGGTGTGGTAGAGAATCCCAGCTACCTGGGAGGCTGAAGCCGGAGAAACGCCTGAACCCCAGAGGCAGAGGCTGCAGGGAGCTGAGACCATGCCATTACACTCCAGCCTGACTCTGTCTCAAAGACTCCGCCTCAAAAAAAAAAAAAAAAAGAAAAAAGTTATGTATCTTGATCTGGGTGATGGCTACAAAACAGGTGTATACATATATGAAGATTTATTGAACTGTGCACTTAAAATTTGTGCATTACACTGTAAGTTACACCTCAATATAAAAGAAAAAAGTTAATGTGAGAAGCAGAAATCTCACAATGACATTTAGGGAACAAAAGTATTATAAACAAAATAACTACAAATCGAAGTTTGTCTGCCTTTTAGCTTTAAATCTGTTTGCAAACGTTCTCACAGGTTAGGGGAAAGAGATGTCCATGAGGACTTAAAAAAACCCACAAAAGACAAGACTCCAATAAACCCACAGATAAGCACACTTAACCTTTAATCACAACATATTTTCAGTAAGTTTTCCGAATATTTAAATAAAGTGTACTTTATTAGTAGTATGAACCTTAAAAGGAAATGGGATTCTCAAGATGGTGTTAAACAGTCTGAATGACAAATGTAAGGAGAATTGTGAACAACTAAGTATTCAGACTAGATTACTTCTAAAAGCCCTTTCTTGATTTTGAAATTCTTAATTTTAGAAAACCAGAAAAACGTGGCCAGGCTCGGTGGCTCATGCCTGTAATCCCAGTACTTTGAGAGGGTGAGATGGGCAATCACTTGAGGTCAGGAGTTCTTGACCAGCTTGGCCAACATAGTGAAATCCTGTCTCTACTAAAAATACAAAAATTAGCCAGGCATGGCGGCACATGCTTGTAGTTCCAGCTGCTGCAGAGGCTGAGTTACGAGAATCACTTGAACCCAGGAGGCAGGAGGTTGCAGTAAGCTGAGATCGTGCCACTGCACTCTAGCCTGGGCAACAGAGGAAGACATTGTCTCAAAAAAAAAGAAAAAAAAGAAAGAAAGAAAGAAAGAAAGAAGAAAGAAAGAAAGAAAGAAAGAAAGAAAGAAAGAAAGAAAGAAAGAAAGAAAGAGAAAGAAAGAAAGAAAGAAAGAAAGAAAGAAAGAAAGAAAGAAAGAAAGAAAACCAAATAATGCAATTTAACTTATCATCAGATTAAACCTGAGGTTTATATTTTAATTGGAAAATCACTGATACCAAAAGTTTCAATTTAATAGATTACTATTCATACTATTAATAATACTTTAGTAAATTCCTTATCACTGATACCAAAAGTTTCAATTTAATAGATTACTACTTACACCATTAATAAATACTCTAGTAAACTCCTTAGGGTATTTATGAAAGTAAGAAATAAAAATGTGGCCGGGCACAGTGGCTCACACCTATAATCCCAACACTTTGGGAGGCCAAGGTGGGTAGATCATTTGAGGTCAGTAGTTCAAGACCAGCCTGGCCAACATGGTAAAACCCCATCTCTAGTAAAAACACAAAAATTAGCCAGGTGTGATGGCACGTGTCTGTAATCCCAGCCCCAGCTACTCAGGAGGCTGAGGTCTGAGAATCACTTGAATCTGAGAGGTGGAGGTTGCAGTGAGCCAAGACTGTGCCACTGCACTCCAACCTGGGCAATAAAGTGAGACTCTTTCTAAAAAAAAAAAAAAAAGTGGAAAGAGCTTCATTAAAGAGTAGCACAACATACTGTTATTAATCATAAAATAAATTTTGAGTGACAGGCATGGTGGCTTACTCCTGTAATCCCAACATTTTGGGAAGCTGAGGCGGGTGTATCACCTGAGGTTGGGAGTTCCAGACCAGCCTGACCAACATCGAGAAACCCCATCTCTACTAAAAATACAAAATTAGCCAGGCGTGGTGGGACATGCCTGTAATCCCAGCTACTTGGGAGGCTGAGGCAGGAGAATCACTTGAACCCAGGAGGCGGAGGTTGCAGTGGGCTGAGATTGTGCCATTGCACGCCAGCCTGGGCAACAAGAGTAAAACTCCATCTCAAAAAAATAAAAAAATAAAAAATAATAATAATTTTTGAAAAACAAATTTTTTTTGAGACAGAGTTTCACTTTTGTTGCCCAGGCTGGAGTACAGTGGTGCTATCTCAAGCCCACTGCAACCTCTGCCTCCTGGTTTCAAGCAACTTCCTGCTTGAAACTTCCGAGTAGCTGGGATTATAGGTGCCTACCACCACACCCAGCTAATTTTTTATTTTTAGTAGAGACAAGTTTTCATCATGTTGGCCAGGCTGGTCTTGAACTCTTGATCTCAGGTGATCCATGCACCTCAGCCTTCCAAAGTGCTGGGATTATAGGTGTAAGCCACTGCCCCTGGCCAATTTTTGAAAATTTTTTGTATTTTATTCATGTAACAGTCAAACACATTCAGAACCTTAAACAGCATCATACAGCAAAATGTAATAGGTAAGTTCTGACTGAATAAAAACCTCAAAAGAAAGTTCTTAAAACAAATTTTTATCCTAATGGTTCCCTATAAGAAACCCACCCCTCAAATTTAGCATAATTTGTTCTTGAGTACCATAGGTTTTCATATTAACTACAGTAGACCATTCTTGGCACAGTGCTTACTAACATCATTACCTGACTAAGTCTCAAGCTGTATTTTAGCATTAGACCATACTTCCCAATTTAGCAAGAGAATTCTGACCTGACACTAATTTTAAAACATATCATAAAAGATAACTTAAATATGATTATTCTAATATTTTTTTTTGGAGACAGGGTCTTGCTCTGTCACCCAGGCTAAAATGCAGTGGAGTGATGATGGTTCATTGCAGTCTTGACCTCCTGGCTCAAGAGATCCTCCTGCCTTAGCCTCCTGATTAGCTGGGACTATAGGAGTTCACCACCATGCCCAGATTATTTATTTTTTAATTTTTTGTAGAGACAGAGTCTCACTATGTTGCCCAGGCTGGTCTCGAACTTCTAGGTTCAAGCAATCCTTCCACCTCAGCCGCCCAAAGTGCTGAGACTATAGGCATGAACCACCACACATGGCTGATTATTCTTACTTTTTTCCTTGAAAGTGAAATCTTCCAAAATTAACTCTGCAATTTAAATGAGAATAAATTTCTATTTCAAAATAGTATATAAATTGTAAGATATGGAAGGCCACAAAAAGAAGCTGTTTTGCAAAATTTCTCAGATAATTAAGCAATAATAAATTTGTATTATTGTATTAACAAAACATATTTCAATGTTATTATAATCTCAGCTTGCAGGTCAGTTAGTTTTCTTCACATTAGGGAATATAATGTTAAAAAGTTAACACAATTTGGGCAAAAACTTATCTAAACTCTTCACCCTTAAGTTTCTGAGCTATTGTTCATCCTACCCAACAATGCTGGCCTCAATTAGCCATTAACACTACATATAGGTATTAACAAAACTAATATATACTACATATAAGAATGGTGAGTAACATGAGTCCCTTTAATATGCCAGATTTTCTTTTTTTTTTTGAGACAGGGTCTCACTCCTGTGGCCCAGGCTGGAGTGCAGTGACCCAATCACAGTTTACTGCAGCCTTGACTTTCCGGACTCATGTGATCCTCCCACCTTAGCCTCCTGAGTGGTTGAGACTACAAGTGTGCACCACCATGCCCAGTTAACTTTTTTGTATTTTTAGTAGAGTCAGAGTTCCGCCATGTTGTCAGGCTAGTCTCTTAACTCCTAGGCTCAAGTGATCCCCCCACTTCAACCTCCTAAAGTGCTCGGATTACAGGTGTGAGCCACTGTGCCTGGCCCAAATTTTCTATTAAGTAACAACAACAAAAAATGATGACAAGCTCAACATAGAACACTGTACACTCAGCACAAGATAATATTAGCAGGTTATAGTCATTTATTTTGCATATTGTATATCACAGAGCCTGATAAATATTAGTGTTTAGTGATTAAATATTAATTTCATAAAAAATATAAGGTATCTTTTAAAGATAACTTTGAGGTCTGTCATTTCCATTTATTCAAATGTACATTTTTTTTTTTTGAGATGGAGTTTCACTCTTGTTGCCCAGGCTGGAGTGCAATGGCACGATCTTGGCTCACCACAACCTCCGCCTCCCAGGTTCAAGCAATTCTCCTGCCTCAGTCTTCTGAGTAGCTGGGATTATAGGCATGTGCCACCATGCCCAGCTAGGGCATCTGTCAAACAAATCCTCCATTGGAAGCAATGTTTCCCACCAAATTCATTTTAAATTCCTAAATTCACAAGCCTCTGCTCTAATTTCTCAACCAGTGTAAGCCTCACCTTGCTCAAAGCATACAGATCCAGGATTTTTCTCTCTACCACAGGGATCTTCAGAGTAGATCCTTGAAGTTCCCAGAATTTTGCTAGTTGATCCAAGAAATCCAGTCTCACTCTGGTCATTGCCTAAAATTATTAAAATACAGAAATAAGAATTAAGTTATGATTGAAAGGAATGAGTATAACAGAGCAGGGGTCCCCAAACCCCAGGCTGTGGACTGGTACCCATCAGTGGCCTGTTAGGAACCCAGCCGCACAGCAGGAGGTGAGCAGCAGCAGCCGGCAGGCAAGCAGGCAAGCATTCTCACAAACCCTACTGTGAACTGCACAGGCAAGGGATTTAGGTTGTGCACTCCATATGAGAATCTAACAAATGTTTGATGACCTGAGGTGGAACAGTTTCATCCCAAAACCATCCCCCATACCCCCATCCATCCGTGGATAATCTGTCTTCCATGAAACCAGTCCCTGGTGCCAAAAAGGCTGGGGACTGCTATAATAGAGGTACTCATTTCTCTAAAGAAATTCAAAGACTTTTCATTATTGCTTAGTCCAACCTTGTAAAACCAGCATAATAAAGAGGCAAAAGACTTCTAACAAACTTTATTCATTCAGGCAAAAAAGTTACTCTCATTTATTTTAAAAGTTATACTGGCAACCAAAACAGTTTTTTTTTAAGTTTGTTCAACTTTATGCTGACCAGAAAATTCAGTAAATCGGGTCCTCCTCAATCTCTAAGATTCTGTCATTTCATCCACAGGTAAATATGCACACTTTTGGTGCATCAACTCTCTACCTCACTTATATTAAGATGCTTCATCAAGTATCTAATTACAAGAGACTAAAAAGAAAAAATATGTATTGTGGCCAGGTGTGGTGGCTCACGCCTATAATCCCAGTACTTTGGGAGGCTGAGGTGGGGGGATCACCTGAGGTCTGGAGTTCCAGACCAGCCTGGCCAAAATGGCAAAACTCCGTTTCTACTAAAAATACAAAAATTAGCAGGGCATGGTGGCTGTAACCCCAGCTACTGTAATCCCAGCTACTAGAGAGGCTGAGGCAGGAGAACTGTTTGAACCTGGCAGGTAGAGGTTGCAGTGAGCCAAGATCACACCACTACACTCTCATCTGAGTGACAAAGTGATACTCTGTCTCAAAAAAAAAGTATGTAGTAAACTCTCAGAAAAGTTTTGGGGGAAAAGAAAAAAAACTCAGAATGACATAATAAACCTTTGCTATCAATGATTTTCCTTCTGTACTCTAAAAGTTTTCATATCACAATGAAGAACCTTCTAAAATCAGCAGATGGGAAAAACAGCAATATATAAATAATCTTCCATTTAGAAAGCATAAGATAAATTAGTAATACTTAGAGGAAGATCTTTTTTTTTTTTTTTTTTTTTGGTGAAATGGAGTCTCACTCGGTTGCCCAGCTGAGTGCAATGGTGCGATCTCAGCTCACTGCAACCTCCGCCTCCTGGGTTCAAGCAATTCTCCTGCCTCAACCTCCTGAGTAGCTGGGACTACAGGGGCCCACCCAGCTAATTTTTGTATTTTTGCTAGAGATGGGGTTTCACCATATTGGCCAGGTTGGTCTTGAACTCCTGACCAAGTGATCCACCCACCTTGGCTTCTCAAAGTGCTGGGATCACAGGCGTGAGCCACTGCACACGGCCAAAGGAAGATCTTAATAAATCAGATTAACGGTCCTGACAAAGTTCCATTAAAACCAAAACCAAAACAAAAGAAAAAAAAACTTTGAAAACTAGGGCTTTTAAATAGGATTTAAAAATCCATTTTCCAAGAACCAAGAGAGACGGAATCTTCTGAGATTAATAAAAATTTTAGTAGAGTAAGAAACACTAGACAAAGTAGAATTTAGGAATTCTAAGTCTCTGAAGCTAAGCATTGAACATTTCCACTAGAAAAACAGAGCTACAGATAGTTTCTCGTGATCTCAGTTAAATGGAAAAACCGTAACTACTTTGCACAATTTTTTAAAAAAGCATACTCTTCCTCCAAACATCAAGTAACTATTCCAGTCAGCAGCAATTAACACAAACTCTAGGCTATGCAAAATTCTCTACCTACAGCCCTAACAATAAAGAATGAATCAGGAAGAAGAAATGGTGACACAACACTTACCTCAAGTTCATTCAGGCGCTGGACTCTTGGAGTGAAACGAAAGCTTTTTACTTCACAGGCGAATGGAGGCTGCCAGTCCTAAATAGAAATTTCTTTTTTCAAAACACAGTGGTATGTAAGCAAGGAATGCGTTATTTATTCCCTTAAAGGGGGGTTTTGCCACAAATCATGGTGATAATAGACTAACTTATAAGTCTTGTTTATTATAGAAACAAAATGAGCAAATTTTTTAGATAAAATAATTTTAATACAGGTTGAGTATCCCTTATATGAAATGCTTGGGACGAGACGTGTTTTGGATTTCACTTTCCATATTTTGGTATATCTGCATATACATAATCAGATATATTGGAGAGGAGACCCAAGTCTAAATCCAAAATTGTTTTTTTCACATAAAGTTATACATGGAGCCTAAAGGAAATTTTATACAATATTTTTAATAATTTGGTGCTTAATGCATGTGTACACTGGACCATCAGAAAGGAAAGGTGTCACTATCTCAGCCACCCATGTGGACAATCTGTGCTTGTCTGGCATCACCATCATTTCTGACTCGGCATTTACAAGCTACTAATAAACAATTATTTCCTTACACCTATTCCCACATAAGTAGCTAACAGAAAAAATATAACATACCATTAATACAATGAAAAAAATTATCTGTTCAAGCTAGGCTCAGTAGCTCACACCTGTAATCCCAGCACATTGGGAGGCTGAGGCAGGAGAATTGCTTGAGCCCAGAAGCTTGAGACCAGCCCAAGAAACAGAGTGAGACCCTGTCTCTACAAAAGAAAAAGAATAGTAACGTTTCAGGTTAACCTGGTTTCAGATTTTGGAGCATTTTGGATTTGGATTTTTAAATTTTATTTATTTATTTTAGCTCACTATGAATCTACTGTAAGGGGGTGGATCGGGAATTTTTCCAGTAGGGACGCTCAACCTGTATTGCTCAGAGAAGCAATCCTTTTCAAACCAGTCTCACTATTTACATCCCACAATTATGCTTTCCCAAGTTACTCAAGTGAAATTCACTGAGGTCGTGTACCACAAAGCAGTGTCTAGTAAACATACAGGTTTACCAAAATGAAAAAAAAAAAATTAAAAAAACAAAAAGGGGGCCAGGTGCAGTGGCTCACCCCTGTAATCCCAGCACTTTGAAAAGGCCAAGGTGGGCAGATCACCTGAGGTCGGCAGTTGGAGACCAGCCTGACCAACGTGGAGAAGCCATGTCTCCACTAAAAATACAAAATTAGCCAGGCATGGTGGTGCATGCCTGTAATCCCAGTTACCTGGGAGGCTGAAGCAGAACTGCTTGAACCCAGGAGTGTGGAGGTTGCAGTGAGCCAAGATCACAGTGTGCCACTGCACTCCAGCCTGGGCAAAAAGAGTGAAACTCCATCTCAAAAAAAAAAAAATTTTTTTAAGGGTAAAATTAAAGATTAAAAAGGAACTTTTAAAAAGAACTTATTTATTTAAACAATTTTTAAAATTTATGTGTAATGTGACAGAGCACTTTATGTTACACAGATGTTTTGTTCAAAGCCCAGCTCCTGGAAACCCAAATATTAAAAAAAAAAAAAAAAAAAGGTAAGCAAACAAAACAAGAACAATTTTCAGACTGTGATATAACTAAAATGAAATAGCATATTTCACGTGGGGTCTAAAGAACATACTTTGATTTGGCCTAAATATTAGTAAACCTATTTTAAAAAGTGAGAAGTAGGAAAAAAAAAAACCCTTACCTTGGAAACTAAAGAATCTACCAAGGACTAAAATTAAATTCTGAATGTAAACAAGATTTATTTTCAACGATGTGACATAAAAAGAGAAAGCATTATTTCAGCTTTCAGTATTTTTTAAGTTAAAAAAACTTTTTTTCAAAATTGAATAACCTTGAATAGAATTTCTAATGAATAAATTCAAGAGTAGATTAAGATATGCTTTAGGAAAACTTTCAAAGCTTAAGATGTTAACATTAGGTCATTATGATAGAAAAAGGGTTAAATGGAAGTTTTTGGAGGATGGCATTGCATATCACAGCAATTATTTGTTAATCTTCTGCTTGAAATGAATAGCCTATAAACTTAAACAAATTCATTCAACATAGTGAGAGCATTATGTCTATTTTAGAATCAGCAAAACTGATCTAGGTTCAAAATATACTTTGCCACTTGCCCAAGATCTCACATTTGGTGTTTTAACTTATCCAGACTTGCAAACATAAAGGAAAATGTCTTTAAGAAGCAATGACTACAGCGAGGTTCAAAAACCTCAACTTACATGAAAAATCATCTAAGACAGGTTGCCAGAAAAGCAGAAACTTCCACAACCAGAAGCCTAGAAATCTGCATTTAAACAAGCATCCAGCTGACCCTGGTGCAAGTGGTCCAGCAACATCATTTAAAAAGCGCTGGTCTAATGGGTACAGAAAAACACCTTTTGACCTTGAGCACTTTGACTCAACCTCTTGGGGCATTAATTCCCTCCACACAAGGGATAGTGTCTGCTTTCCTTACCTCAAAAGCGGGATTATAATCTTACAGGCAAACCTAGTTATCTACAATAACCGATTCTAAAATCGTTGTTTAGTTCCCTTTGTCAAGAGATTTCAACATTTCTTTCCAATTCCATTATAGACCAATTCTTCCTAAATCTTTAAATTTTAGAGTAATTGCTGCTCCTTCTCTCCCCCTCTCCCCCGTAAGACTTTTCACTGCAGCAATAATTAGTCTGGAATTCTTGTCTAGCGATACCATCCTGGGGTACTACAGCTCAGATTACTTTTTGAGAAACCCTAGCCCTGAGACGAGGCCTGCAAATTATTTGATCCAAGCAGGTCTTGAATAAAGAGATATCCGACCATCAAACCATAATGAAGATATGCGAGGGAAGAATATGTCATGTCATAATACTGTACTTTAAACACCATAATGCTCAACGAAAGACCTAAAGCCTTTCGTTACCCTTTGCCCACAGCTGAGAAAACTATCAGTTCCCAAGTTCTAGGCAGAAGAGGCCCCAGAGACACCACTTACTCGCGTTCAGATGTGTCTACATAAGACCACAAAAGAAAACGAGGCAAAAACATCCAGAAACAGCCTCCAGCTGTCGCAAAATAGGGAAAGTACACATGAAAGAACAGAAGGACCAGAAGAGTAAGGCTAAACCCAGGGTATGGACTCCCCCATTCTTCCTTCTCCCGCTCTCTCTTCACAGACTGAGGTACCTTGGGCGGCCGAATTTTGCAGATGCCGGTTTTCTCCGCCAAAGGCCGGATGCGACCGATAAAGCTGAGCGGATCTGTGAACTCCTCCCAGCTCGGCTCAAAGACAGGGCACTCTGGGGGTGGCACGAACTCCGCCGTGTAGCCCCCCGGCCCCACGCCCGCCATTGCGGCGGCCGGCGGGGCGTGGGGGTCCCCGTGGGGAACAGGTGGAGAAAAGCTGGCTGAAGCTCACTGAGCCTATTCACGTCCCCTGACACGGGCCGAAGCGCATCTTCGCGGACGAGAACTGTTCAACACAGAAATCCCAGAATCGCTTCCTCCTCCCGTTTGTTATTGTTTCTTGCAGAGCTTTTCCTCTGAGGTTCAGCACTTTTCCGGAAGTTACCGTGCTGTCAAATCCCTCCGCCCCTGCAGGAAACAGAATCCTTCCGCAGCGGCATGAAGCCTGTGTGCTGACCCTTCCTTCTTCCTTTTTTGCCCGGCAGCCCAGTGTGGCTGTTTCTCTCCTTGCCTGCCAAAGTTCAGCCCAGTCCAATGACTCCAGGCGGCTCGCTCTTGGTGGGGGGTTGGGGAGGGGCACAATCTCTCCTTTACGAATGGTATGGATAGAAGGAAGCCTCCTGGGTTAAGCGAGGCGAGGCGAGGCGCGACGCGTTCTTCCGGCGCGGAGGAATGTGTAATGCCACAGAGGGCAGAGGTTGTGCTTCCGGTGAGGAGGGTCCCTTTCGCTTTTGTGTATCTGTATACTCGAAAACACGCCGAGTCTAACCTCAGCCACCCAGCCTGGCCACCTGTGCTTCGTGATTTGTTTTAACATGCCCGGCTGCGTTTATAGCAAGTAGCCTTTCCAGCATTTTCTCTGTTTTTTTAGCCCTTTGAATGCAGATATTTTACAGTAATCTCACCCTGCCACTTTATACCCGCCTCTTCTCCATGAAAACAAGTGCAGGTCTAATCCATCCCCTAAATACTGCCATCTGGCTTTAGACATCATCCAGGAATAGCTTTTCCTTTTACACAGGACGCAGCAGCTCTCCTAAGTTACAAGCCAGTACGTCTAGCTACCTACAGGACATCTCACTTTGATAACTCAAAGAAATTGTTCACTATTCAGTGTCCCTGGTTTCTATTAGTGACTTCATCTACTCGGTTGTCTGAGCAAAAAGAAAATCAAGAAATAATCCTAATTCTTTCTATACTCACTTTCCATATATAATCGTGTGTTTCTCCATCCTCATTACCGGTATCCTCATTTAAATACTCTGAACTCACAGCAGCTCATTTCTTTTCTCCACTCAAATCTTTCTCCATTCACAAGTTGGATTGCTTTTGTCTAAAATCCAGAATTTATCTTGTCATTTTTCAGCTCCAAACCAAACAACTCCAAACTTTTTAAATTGCTGATTTGCTGCCTCACTCTCCAGCTTCATCTCTCCTGCCTCTCCATATAACCTACAGAAGTTTTTGTAGTGACTTTAGTGCATCATGATTTTTCTCACCTCTGAGCCCTCACATATATTTCCTCTGTCCAGAACATTTTAGTACTCTCCTGACCCAAACCCGTCGTACGGTTTCATATGTCCCCTTCCCGACTAAATTTCTACTCATCCTTCATTTAAATAAATATGAAGGATTAAATATCACTTCTAGATAGCCTTTCCTAATCCCAAAAATTAGTGTAGTCAGCAGCAACTTGTAATTCCTTGTCAAACTGTTTGAAATTGCTTATTTAATTGCCTTTTTTCCTCAAACTAAGTTACACAAAGTCAGGGACAGTGTCTGTCTTGTCTTCCCAGCTTCTAGAATAGCACTTGGTGTACAGGAGGTGTGCAATAAATATCTGCTAAATTAATGAGTAAATAAATAAATGGATTCACAAACCAATTCACCTTGTGTGTGTCACTGCCTCATCCTACACTTATGTATACAACATTTTATTTGAGACTGTACTTGAATGTGACATACACAATATCCCTCCACTTGACTATAGCATCTACAAAAGTTAATGCCCACTTACTCATAACCCCCACCCTAAACCCACAGACACTTTCAGAGGTAGTTCTGTTTCAGTTACCCTTTGTTGTGTAACATATCACCTCAAAACTTAGTGGCAAAAATAAAAACAACTTATGGCAATTCTGTAGGTTAGCAATCTGGTGTTTTTCATGGTCTCACCTGGGGTCACTCATTCAATTACAATCATCTGACAGGCTTGACTGGTATGATGGTTAATTTTATGTGTCAATTTGACTGGGCCATGGTGCCCAGATACATGGTCAAACATTCTGCTGTTTCTGTTAGGGTTTGCTGCAATGAGATTAACTAATCAGTGAACTTTGAATAACTCAGATTGACCTCCATAATGTGAGTAGGCATTATCCTGAAGGCCTGAGTAGAAAAAAACACTGACCTTTCGTGAGCAAGGAAGAATTTTGCCAGTAGATGCCTCTCGAACTTGAACTGCAGCATCAGATTTTCCCTGGTCTCCAGCCTGCCAACCCACCCTACAGATTTTGGACTTGAAAGCTCTATAATCAAGTCAGCCAAGTCCTTAAAATAAATCTCTTTATAAACACACACACACACACACACACACACACACCACACACACACACATCCTATTGGTTCTGTTTCTCTGGAGAACCCTGAATACATCTAGGGTTGGAGGGTTCAAGATGGCCTCACTCACATGTCTGGCAGTTGGTGCTGGCTACTGCCTGGGAAGCCTTAGTTCTCCACGTGGCTTCTCATCTCCTTGTGGTAGGTTGAGCTTTTCCATAGCATGGTGGTCTTAACGTTCCAAGATGAGAATGGGAGCAAAGACCTAAAGCCTAGACTCTAAAATGTACAAGATCACTCCATCATATTCAGTTGATCAAAGCAAGTCATAAGATCATCTCAGATTCAAGAGGTGGTAAAATAAACTCTGATTTTTGATGCACAGAGTGACAATGTCACATTACAAAGGGGTGTGGACACAGGAAGCTGTGATTCATAATAACTGCATACAATTATTATAATGATTTACAGTCAGGCGTGGTGGCTCATGCTTATAATCCCAGCACTTTGGAAGGCCAAGGCAGGCAGATCGCCCGAGGTCGAGAGTTCGAGACCAACCTGACCAACATGGAGAAATCCTGTCTCTACTAAAAATACAAAAATTGGCCTGGCGTAGTGGTGACTGCCTGTAATCCCAGCTACTCGGGAGGCTGAAGCTGGAGATTTGCTTGAACCCGGGAGGCAGAGGTTGCAGTGAGCCAAGATCACGCCATGGCACTCCAGCCTGGACAACAAGAGCGAATCTCTGTCTTGGAAAAAAAAAAAAAAGATTTACAACAAAGTCTTTGATTTTTACTACTTAAGTCTGGAAAACTATATTATTCAGAAAAAGAAATAGTGAAATTCCAAATAAAACAAGTCACTGAAATAATTCATTTTTTTAAACATTCAATTAAAATGTAATGGTTTTGCTTTCAAATTAATAGAGGGGGAGAACCTGATAGAATCTCAGTATAAGCACAAATCCTTAAAAGTTTTGATTGGTTCTATTTATTTCCTGTTATTTTCTTTTTTCTTTCTTTCTTTCTTTCTTTTTTTTTTTTTGGAGACACAGTCTCGCTCTGTTGCCAGGCTAGACTGCGGTGGCCCCATCTCAGCTCAATGCAACTTCCCACTCCCGGGTTCAAGTGATTCGTCTGCCACAGCCTCCCGAGTAGCTGGGATTACAGGCACCCACCACCATGCCCAGCTAATTTTTTTTAATTTTTAGCAGAGATGGGGTTTCACCATGTTGGCCAGGATGGTCTCAATCTCCTGACCTCATAATCCGCCCAACCCCACCTCCCAAAGTGCTGGGCTTACAGGCATAAGCCACTGCGCCCGGCCTATTTTCTGTTATTTTCTTCAGGAAAATTATTATTATTATTTTATTTTGAACTGTCTCTCTAGTAGAATAGAAAATTGTAGAGTAATGATTCTCAATCATTTTTATTTGCCACAGTACTTCTGAGAAATCTGTAGTGGTTGCTTACAACAGCAGGAAGTCTGTAAGAGAACACAGTGAATAGAAAGGCAGTAAATATTAATATCTCTGGTGCAGACAGAAGAAACTTCTCTAGTTACACCCACCTCACATTCTGATGCTCCCCTCAGGGAGGGCAGGTGAACCCCATTCCCACCTCTCATGCCTACTCCTTCGAAAATCACTGTTGTAAAAATCCAAATTGTGTTTTATCAGCTTCTCTGAGGACATTCTGCACACACGACGTTAAACTGACTGTCAAAAGTATTTGGGTTTCTGGGCAGAACAGTGGAGTATAACTGTAGTTTAAAAGTATTGTTTGCATTATTTAAACAATCCTTGAAAGTAACTTTTCAGAAAAATTAAATAATATTAGCGTATTAAGTATTAATCTGAAATATATTATCCTGAGTGTTAGAATAGATTAAAATGAATACCTAGAGCTGATCAGTGTGGTTTCTGAATTTTTTAAAAATGCAATAAAACCTCACAAAATCAGATTAAGGGAGGGTTAGTTTCAGAGAGGGAAAAGTCAAAATTACTGAATTTTTAAAGAAATGCCATTTTACTTCAAGAATAATTTCCACCAGTGTTTCTCAAACTGTTTTGGACTCAGGACCCTTTTGCACTCTTAAAAATTATTGAGGCTGGGCACAGTGGCTCATACCTGTAATCCCAGCACTTTGGGAGGATGAGGCAGGCAGATCACTTGAGGTCAGGAGTTCAAGACCAGCCTGGCCAACATGACAAAATCCCGTCTCTAGTAAAAATGCAAAAATTAGCTGGGTGTAGTGGTGGCCACCTGTAATCCCGGGTACTCAGGAGGCTGAGGCAGGAGGATCGCTTGAACCTGGGAGGTGGAAGTTGTAGTGAGCCAAGATCACACCACTGTATTGTAGCCTGGGCAACAGAGTAAGACTCTGTCTAAAAAAATAAATTGAGAACCTCCAAAGTTCTTGTTTACATGCATAACATATATGGATGTTTACTATATTAGAAATTAGACCTAAAATGTTTAAACTATTTTATTCATTTAAATATAAAGGTAATCAACTTTTATATTTAAATGTATTTTAAAAATAACTATATTCTCTTTTCTTTTCTTTTCTTTTTTATTTCTTATTTTAAAGGTGCAGTTTCACCAGGTTGGCCAGGCTGGTCTTGAACTCCTGACTTCAGGTGATCCACCCACCTCGGCCTCCCAAAGTGCTAGGATTACAGGCGTGAGCCACCGCGCCCAGCCAAAATAACTATATTTTCAAAAACAAAAAAAAATTTAGTGAACAGAGTGGCACTGGTTTACATTTTTTGTATATTTTTTTAACATTTGGCTTAGCAGGACCAAGCCGGATTCGCATATGTTTCTGCATTCAACCTGTTGCAATAGGTTGTTTTGGTTGGAATATATGAAGAAAAGCCAGCACCACACAAATATGCAGTTGGGAAACAAAGAGCATTTTATTTATTTATTTATTTATTTTTAGGCACAAGGTCTCACTCTGTTGCTCAGCTAGAGCGAAGCAGCACAATCCCAGCTTACTATAGACTCTTGGGCTCAGGCAATCCTCCTGCCTCAGCCTCCCAAGTAGCTAGGACCACAGATGTGCGTCATTATGACCAGCTAATTTAAAGAAACATTTTAAAAAATACATGGGGTTTTGCTATGTTGCCGAGACTGATCTCAAACTCCTGGGCTCAAGGATCTTCCCACCTTGGCCTCCCAAAGTGCTGCAATTACAGGCATGAGCCACCATGCATAGTGGGGAGAACCATTTTAATAGCCTTCTCAGATAACTGTAATTTCTTAAAGGCTAACACTTTAGAATCTAAAACTTTATCAGTTAACTTTTTGTACTCTGTTACATTAAAATGCTAGTCGATCTTGTCTTTTTTTTTTTTTGACAGAGTCTTACCCTGTTCCCCAGGCTGGAGTGCAGTGGTGTGATCTCGGCTCACTGCAACCTCCACCTCCTGGGTTCAAGCAATTCTCCTCCATGACTGGCTTATTTTTAGTAGAGACAGGGTTTCACCATTTTGGCCAGGCTGGCCTCGAACTCCTGACTTCAGGTGATCCACCCACCTTGGCCGCCCAAGGTGCTGGGATTAGACGCATGAGCCACCTTGCATGGCCAATCTTGTCCTTGAATGGACTTTTTTTACCCAGTCATGCTTTTATAACATCATGCATTCATCATTTAGAAAATACTAGTTCACTGAGTTATACAGCTCTTCCAGATGTCAAAATATATTATTATATAATATCGAAAAATTTACAAAAATATCACCATCAATCGTATCAGGCAATTGGGAAGTTGTCAAACTCATAATGACAGAAACAAGCTTTCCAAAATTATAATTTTCACTCGAAAGCCCAAATTTTATTATTGCCAACAAATACCATTCGTTGTTTTTATGGAAGAAATTGGCTCACCTTGTTCATTTTCTTTTCTTTTTTTTTTAAAGACGGGGTTTCACCATATTGGTCAGGCTGGTCTCAAGCTCCTAACCTCAGGTGATCCGCCTGCCTCAGCCTCCCAAAGAGCTGGGATTACAGGCGTGAGCCACCATGCCCCGCACCTTGTTCATTTTCAAGAAAAGGCCTGCCATAGCTAAATCTGAACAACCATGTCTGTTAGTCCTTCTGGTGTTCTATGAAAAAAGTGGCTAGTTGAGCTGGTATTATTTCCTTGAGCAAACCCTCTGCATGCAACTGAGTGTGCTGTGTGTACTTCTTACTTCATCATACAAACAAAAGACATAAAGGTTGAGATTTATTAAAATGAGTAATTTTTACTCCTTTCTCAAGGGCATTCTTAAATGAAACTGGCTTTCCCCCACGAGCATATGTAACGAAGGCAATGACTACAAGTATGGTTTGCTGTCACTGCCATGATTTATGCTAAGGGACCAGCATTTTACCCACTGTTGCTTTTGTACCTTCCATGCAAATGTCAACAATGAAAATGGCAAATACCATCTTAGTATTACCATGGTCAATGCTGCTCTTGTTTAGGCCTTTTCCCTCATATGAATTTCTGCTGTGGCCTACCAGTGACCTTCAAACATTTTTCTCATTTGATCCTTCGCCACTAGTGTAATTAAAAAAAAAATTATCAATTTGATGTTGTGTGATTACGAGAAAGTGATGAATTAGAGAATGACTCTTTGGCATTATAATGAATGATGATGCATTAATTTAGATATTGAATGGAAGCAGAGCAAGCTAATGGGGGAAGCAGCACACCAGGAGGGAGGAGCGTCATGCATTCAACATTTACTGCACGTCTCTGTGTGCCAGGCACTCTTCCAGATGCTGGATCTATGACAGTGAACAATGAAAAAAGACAAAGTGTCTGCTCTCATAGAGCTCACATTCTAGTGGAAATAGAAGACAAAAGAATAAGTACAAACTAATAAATAATTACTATTTTATGTGATGATGAGATCTTTTTTAAAGTAGGGAAAGTAAGGGGGATCGGGTGATCATCACAGGGCTCACAGATTGGTGACATTTGTTTTGTTTTTTGTTTTCTGAGACAGGGTTTTATTCTGCACCTAGGTTGGAGTGCAAATGGTACCATCTTGGCTCACTGTAACCTCGAACTTCTGGGCTCAGCAATCTTTCTGCCTCAGCTTCCTGAGTAGCTGGGACTACAGGCCTCAGTAATTTATTTTTAATTTTTCTATTTTCTATAGAGATAGGCTGGCTATATTGCCCAGGTTAGTTTCAAACTTCTGAGCTCAAGCGATCCTACTGCCTTCGCCTCCCAAAATGGTGGAATTACAGGTATGAGCCACTGCCCCCAGCCAGATTGGTGACATTTGAATAGAGGCTACTTTATGAAAATAAAAGGACAAATTGCTAAATGAATATCCAGTCAGGAGGGATTACAGCTAGCCTTCCTTATCTGTGAGTTCCTCACTTAGAGAGGCAGCATCTATGGACCCAACTAACAACAGAAAATATTTGGGAAAAAACAGTAAATATACCAATAAACAATAAAAATAACATAGATTAAAAAACAGAATAGGCTCACATCTGCAATTCCAGAACTTTGGGAGGCTGAGGCGGGTGGATCACTTGAGGTCAGAAGTTTAATACCAGGCTGGCCAACATGGCAAAGTCTCATCTCTACTAAAAATACAAAAATTATCTGGGCATGGTGATGCACACCTGTAGTCCCAGCTACTTAGGAGGCAAGAGAATCGCTCGAACCCAGGAGGCAGAGGTTGCAGTGAACCGAGATCTTGCTACTGCACTCTAGCCTGGGCGACAGAGTGAGACTCCCTCTCAAAAAAGAAAGAAAAAAGAAAAACAACTATTTACATTGTATTAGGTATTATAAGTAATCCACAGATGTCCCGTCTCTACTAAAAATACAAAATTAGCTGGAATGGTGTCTATGCCTGTAATCCCAGCTACTTGGGAGGCTGAGGCAGGAGAATCGCATGAACCCGGGAGGCAGAGGTTGCGGTAAGTCGAGATTGCGCCATTGCACTCCAGCCTGGACAATAGCAAAACTCTGTCTCAAAAAAATAAAAATAAAAAAATAAAGTATATGGGAGGGTGTGCATAAGTCATATGCAAATAGTACGCCATTTATGTAAGGGACTTCAGCATCCATGCATTTTAGTATCCAGGAATTGCCTGGCACCAATCCCCAGCAGATACTGAGCAAGGGACAACTGTATTTCCAATTAGGGAGATAAGTCAAGATTTTACAAAAGTGGTAGTATTTGAGTTGGCCCTTGTAAGAATTTTGAATGAAGATTCATCGAACAGGCCATTCCAGATAAAAGGAAGAGTGTGAACTGAAGCTGGAAAGTGCATCCTATGTTCAGGAGATGACCAGCAATTTCTTTTAATATAGACAAATTGGGTCAGAAAATAGCAGTCTTTGAATGCCATATTACTATCTGAACTTCATTCTCTAGTTTGTGGGGAATTATCAAAGGTTTATAAGCAGGAATGTGACATATTCAGAATTGTGCTTTTAAAAAAAAAAAATCACCCTTTTTTTTTTCTTGGAGACAGTCTTACTCTGTCACCCAGGCTGGAGTGCAATGATGCCATCTCAGCTCACTGCAACCTCTGCTTTGAGAGTTCAAGTGATTCTCCTGCCTCAGCCTCCCAAGTAGCTGGGATTACAGGCATGTGCCACCACACCTGGCTAATTTTTTTTTTTTGAGACTGAGTTTCACTCTTGTTGCCCAGGCTGTTGCAATGGTGTGATCTCAGCTCACTGCAACCTCTGCCTCCCAGGTTCAAGTGATTCTCCTGCCTCAACCTCCCAAGTACCTGGGATTACAGGCATGCTCCACCACACCCGACTAATTTTGTATTTTTAGTAGAGATGGGTTTTCTCCATGTTGGTCAAGCTGATCTCAAACTCCTGACATCAGGTGATCTGCCTGCCCCAGCCTCCGAAAGTGGTGGGATTACAGGTGTGAGCCACCACGCCCGGCCTTGTCTGGCTAATTTTTGTATTTTTAGTAGAGACAGGGCTCACACCTGGATCATGAGGTAAGGAGTTCAAGACCAGCCTAGACAAAAATCACCTTTTATAGAATGGATTGAAGACAAGAACACCAGTTAGAAGCCTATTGTAATAGTCCAAGTGAAAGGTAATAAGACACATAGTGGAAATAAATAGGAAGATATATATTTGAGAGCCAGTATGAAGACAGGCTCACCATGACTTGGTTTTTTAAAAATCATAGGGGCTAAAAGAAAGGGAAATAGACAAAGATACTGAGCCAAGATGTTTGGGAAGATCTTGACATAATTAACAGAGAAAATCACAAGGAGGGAAGAAGCAGGTTTGGGAGTACAGGCAGACCTTGGAGATATTCCAAGTGCAGTTCCAGAATAATAAAGTGAATATCTTCATAAAGCAAATTGCTTGAAATTTTTGGTTTACCAGTGCATAAAAAAAGTTATGTGTTTACACTATACTGCAGTCTATTAAGCGTGCATTGTTTCTTTAAAAAAATGTACATGCCTTAATTTAAAAGACCTTTTTTTTTGAGACGTTGTTTTGCTCTGCTGCCTAGGCTGGAGTGCAGTGGTGCGATCTCAGCTCACCGCAACTTCCGCCTCCCAAGTTCAAGTGATTCTCCTGCCTTTGTCTCCTGAGTAGCTGAGGCGCGAGCCACCATGCCTGGCTAGTTTTTTGTGCTTTTAATAGACACAGGGTTTCACCGTGTTAGCCAGGATGGTCTCAATCTCCTGACCTCATGATCCGCCCATCTCAGCCTCCTAAAGTGCTGAGATTACAGGCATGAGCCACAGCACCCAGCCTTAAAATACTTTATTGCTAAAAATGCTAATGATCATCTAAGCCAAGTCATAATCTTTCACTGGTGAAGGGTCTAGCCTTGATGTTGATGGTTGCTGACTGACCATGGTACTGGTTGCTAAAGGCTGGGGTAGCTGTGGCAATTTCTTTTTCTTTTATTTTTTTGAAAGGGAGTCTCACTCTGTCACCTAGGCAGGAGGGTAGTGGCATGATGTCGGCTTACTGCAACCTCCACCCCCCGGGTTCAAGCAATTCTCCTGCCTCAACCTCCCGAATAGCTGAGATTACAGTCCTGTGCCACCATGCCTAGCTAATTTTTTTTTTATTTTTTATTTTTAGTTGAGATAGGGTTTTACCATGTTGGCCAGGCTGGTCTTGAACTCCTGACCTCAGGTGATCCACCTGCTTTGGCCTCCCAAAGTGCTGGGATTACAGGTGTAAGCCACTGCGCCCAGTGGGCAATTTCTTAAAATAAGACAATAGTGAAGTTGTTTTGATTCTTCCTTTCGTTATATTGATTGATTCTTCTTTTCATGAAAGATTTCTCTGTAGCATGCAATGCTGTTCGATCGCATTTTACACACAGTAGAAATTCTTTCAAAGTTGAAGCCAATCCTCTCAAACCCTGCCATTGCTTTATCAACTAAGTTTATGTAATATTCTAAATCCTTTGTTGTTATTTCAGCAACATTCACAGCATCTTCACCAGGAGTGGATTCCATCTCAAGAAAACACTTTCTTTGCTTATTCATAAGAAGCAACTCTTCATCCATACAGACTGCAACAATTCGTCATATCTTCAGGCTCCACTTCTAATTCTAGTTCTCTTGCTGCTTCCACAGCATCTGCAGTTATTTCCTCCATGAAGTCTTGAACCCCTCAAAGACATCCAAGAGGATTGAAATTAACTTCTTCCAAACTCCTGTTATTATTGATATTCTGACCTCCTCCCATAAGTCACAAATTTTTAAAAAATTTTCATTAAATATACTTTTACTTTTTTTTTTTTTTTTTTTTTTTGAGACATGGTCTTGCTCTGTCACCCAGGCTGAAGTGCAGTGTCACAATTTTGGCTCACTTCAACCTCGGTCTCCCAGGCTCAAGCAATCCTCCCACCTCAGCCTCCCAAGTAGCCAGGTGCATACCACCACACCTGGCTAGTTTTTGTATTTTATTGTGTGTGTAGAGACAAGGTTTTTCCATGTTGTCTAGGCTTGTCACACACGCCTGAGCTTAAGTGATCCATCCACGTTGGCCTTGCAAAGTGCTTGGTTTATAGGTGTGAGCCACCTCACCAGGCCAAGTCACCCGTCTTCTTAAGGACCTCTAGAACAGAAGGTTTTCAATTTACTTTGCCCAGATCCATCAGAGAAATCACTATCTCTGACAGCTATAGCCTAATGAAATGGATTTCTCTGTGTGTGTGTGTGTGTGGGAGTTTCACTCTTGTTGCCCAGGCTGGAGTGCCATGGCTCGATCTCAGCTCACCACAACCTCTTCCTCCCTGGTTCAACCAATTCTCCTGCCTCAGCCTCCCGAGTATCTGGGAATACAGGCGTGCACCATCACGCCTGGCTAATTTTGTATTTTTAGTAGAGACGGGGTTTCATCATGTTGGTCAGGCTGGTCTCAAACTTCAGATCTCAGGTGATCTGCCCATCTCAGCCTCTCAAGGTGCTGGGGTTATAGGCGTGAGCCACCGCGTCTGGCCTGAAATATATTTCTTAATAAGACCTGAAAGTCAAAATAACTCCTTGATTCATGAGCGGCAGAATGTCTGTTGTGTTTGCAAGCATGAAAGCAACATTCACCTGTTTGCACATCTCCACCAGAGCTCTTGGGTGACCAGGTGCATTGTGAGTGAGAAGTAATATTTTGAAAAAAATTATTTTTTTTCCTGAGCAGTAGGACTTAAAATAAAACCGTGGACTTAAAATATTCAGTTAACCATGCCATAAACATATATGCCGTCATCGAGGTTTTGTTGTTCCATTTATAGAGCACAGGCAGACTTTAGCATAATCCTTAAGGACTCTAGGATTTAAGGGAGGTAAATGAGCACTGGCTTCAACTTAGAGTCACCAGCTGCATTAGCCCCTAACATGAGAGTCAGTTTGTTCTTAGAAGCTGTGAAGTCAGGCATTGACTTCTCTCTAGCTATAAAAGTACTAGCATCTTCTTCCAATAAGAGGCTATTTCATATACATTGAAAGTCTGTTGCTTAGTGTAGCCACCTTAATCAAATTATCTTAGTTAGGTCTTCTGAATAACTTGCTGCAGCATCTACAACAGCACTTGCTGCTTCACCTTACACTTTTATGTTACGGAAATAGCTCCTTACCTTAAACCTCATGAACCAACCTTCGCTAGCTTCCACCTTTTTTTCTGCAGCTGCCTCACCTGTCTCAGCCTTCATTTTATTGAAGAGTTAGGGCTCCACATTAGGCTTTGACTTGAGGGGATATTGTGGCTGGTTTGATCTTCTATCCAGATCACTCAAACTTTCTCTATATCAGCAATATCTGTTTCACTTTCTTATCATTTGTGTGTATACTGGAGTAGCACTTTTAATTTCCTTCAAAAACTTTTCCTTTGCATTCATAACTTAGCTGTTTGGTGCAAGAAGACTGGCTTCCATCCTGTCTCAGCTTTCAACGTGCTTTCTTCACTGAGCTTAATCATTTTCAGCTTTTTATTTAAAGTAAGAGATGTGTGACTCTTCCTTCCACTTGAACCCCACTGTAGGGTTGCTAATTGGTCTAATTTCAATATTATTGTATCACAGGAATAAGGAGGCAGGAAGAGAAGGAGAAAAGCAGGGAGACTGCTGGTCTGTGGAGCAATCAAAACATCCACGACATTTATGAATTAAGTTTGCCATCTTATATGGGCATGGTTCATGGTGCCCCTAAACAATTACAATAGTAATAAAAAGATAGAGCTCAGCAGAACACATACAATAATTATGGAAAAGTTTGAAATAGTGTGAAAATTACCCAAATGTGGCACAGAGACACCTAGTAAGCCTGTGCTGTAGGAAAAATGGCGCCGACAGATTTGGTTCTATGTAGTTACCACAAACCTCCCATTTGTAAAAACAGTTATCTGTGAAGCGCAATAAAGGAAAGTGCGCCTGTAGCAGATGCACATTCCATTTAGACATCCTTAGGACTCATACCAGTGAAGGGCCCCAGCTTTTCCATACCAGTAGCTGCAATTCTGAGACGAAAGTGCCTCTTCCCCTACCCTTACACCTTGCTTTCTGGAAAGATGAGACCACAGTGGATTTTGAACTTGCTTTGATGATTAAAGCCCATTGCCTTACATTTCTCCGGAAAAGGAAGCAGTGTCTGCTATGGAACAAATAGTAGAATTTGAACACACAATCCCTTGACCGTAGAAACTGAACCTCAGGTCCTATCCTGGCTCTAGACCACCAGGTCATGGAAGAGGAAACTTTTCTTAGAATCTTTATCTGCTTGACAAGCTTGTGAATTACAACACATATGCACCATGAACGCAGAAGTACCTTAGCTCAAAGCAGTTGAGCACTCTTAAGTAGGGGTGACCAGAAGTGGTGCCTTCTGACCCCAACCATCACACTACCCGTACCTGGAGGAGCAGGTTGTAGCCCCGCTGCAACGCCTCGCGCGGAGCAGCAAGCAGAAGAAAAACTGTATTTCCCAGCGACCACTGCGCGGCGGGGAACACCGCGAGGAGGGGCGAGATGGCGGGGGGGGGGGGGTCTCTGTGTGAAGGCCCTTCCCATTGGTGCGTAGTCTAAAGGGCCGTGTAAGCTGCTGCGCGATTGGACAGATTCAGGGACGTTCAGTGGCGCCGCGACGCTCCTTGGTTTGACTTATTTTTCGGTTGAGTTCCTTGATTCGGAGACTTAAGTGTGTCGTGAGTATAGAGTTTCGGGTTTGGGGTGAAGGGGTTAGGGAAGAGGCCTTGGGAAGAAAATGTGGTGAGGGAGAAATAACTGCGGAAGCAGTGCGGAGGAGAGGGACATTGGCCTGGAATCTGAGGTCTGTGGAGGGGCTGGGGACTGGGAGAGGAAAGTTCGAATCTGCAAAGGGAGAGACCTCGCGAGTGCTGGAGGGTTGGGACCTGGAGCAGTGAGGGAGTCGAGAATGGGATGAAGTGCAAAAAGGAGTACAAGATTCGGACGTCCTCGAGGTGGGTTCCCGTATACGTTCACGCCACGCTGGTCTAAGCTTCAATTTCCTCGTTTGTAAAATAAGGGATAATAAAAATACTTAACAGTTGTGGGAATAAATCAAATAAATTCCACAGGTTGTTACATGGCTAAAAGAAAAAAATTCAAAGTGCTACACAAAGGTTAATTGTTAATAGACAAGCTCTAAGGGTGTACCTAAGCAAGGATATCAGAGATAGGTGCATAGAAGCTAGCTGAAACCCACTAATTTACGTATAAACAAGGGCATTGTTTTGGGAGAGGCAGTGAAGAGTAACGTGGTTTCTATCTGCAGGGAACGCACGCCATCCTGGGAGAAACGATAGCAATAAAGAACTCTAATGTGTTTAATTGTAGAGAATTTCAAAGGCAGTTCTTTTGCAGGTAGATCATTTTTGCTAAATCATTTTGAATGGAGAGACTCAGGAAAGAGATAAAAGAGGTGGTATTTAAGATGAGTTTTCATGTACAGACTAGATTTTGTTAACTGAAATTATAAGGGTTGTTGAGGGAGCTATGTTCCAGCTAGAGGGAAGCTCATAAACAAAAGTATAGAGGCAGGGAAGTTATCTGGAAACGGTACATTTAGGGGAGTAAAGGGAAATAAGGTGGGAAAGATAGGTTTCACCCTTATGTAGAAAGCCATGAATTTTAGTCTAACAAGTTTGATTTAATGCTTTAGGCTATGAGGTGCTACTGATGAATTTTATTAAAGAAAATGGTCCAGGAGAGGCAAGGAGTAGGTTGAACCGTTAGTTAAGCTGTTGTAGTGGTGTGGGTAGGAAGTATTGAGATTCTGAATTAACATGGTCATTTTGGAGATAAAATATATAAGACATTCATATGGTCAGACAGGAGGTTCAGAAGAATGAGTAATCAAATGATGAATTTAAGTTGCCAACTCCAGGTTGCTTGGAAACGCTGAATTAGTAACTAAAATAGGAAAGTAGAAGGGGCACATTTGGATGAAAAAGGTGATGTGTTAGGTTTAGGAAATGTTAGCTTTGAGGTGCTAAAAAAAAAATACCTGAGTGATTTCTTTTTTAAGTTAAACATTTCCAGTGCTAGTGAGACTATAGGTGAAAATGTCCGGTATGTTTTTGTTAATTCAAATTAAGAGCTTGAAAAAGATGTCATTTATTTATGCAACATGTAATTGTTGCTTACTCTAGTGTTTTAGATGATAGAGTTAATAGGCTGGTAAGGTGGCTCATGCCTGTAATCCCAGCACTTTGGGAGGCAGAGGCAGGTTAGATCATCTGATGTCAGGAGTTTGAGACCAGCCTGGCGAACATACCGAAACCCTGTCTTTACTAAAAATACAAAAAATTAGCCAGCTTTGGTGGCAGGCGCCTGTAATCCCAGCTGAGTCAGGAGAATCACTTGAACCTAGGAGGTGGAGGTTGCAGGGAGTCAAGATCATGCCACTGAACTCTAGCCTGGGCGACAGAGTAAGACTCCATCTCAATAAATAAATAAATAAATAAATAAATAAATAAAGGATAGTTGGCACTATTGAATTAAACATACAAGTGAAGGAGTAACTATTGGATGAAGGAGGATAGAAACAGAAAAGAGCAATTGAATTTATTAATTTGGATGTCTGCTGACCAATAAGAGCTCGGTTAGATGTCATAGTAGAAGCCTGAGGCCTGGCTCCATGGCTCATGCCTGTAATCTCAGCACTTTGGAAGGCCAAGGCAGGAGGATTGTTTGAATCCAGGACTTCAAGGCCAGCCTGGGCAACATAGCAAGGCCCTGTCTTGCAGCCAGAGAGGTGAGTATAGACAGTTTTATTTGTGGATGTGTGCAATAGTGAGGACAGTCACTATGAAGGAGAAGAGGGCTGCAGGTTGTTAGAAGACTCTTTTAAAGTTTCAAATTACTCTTTTTTTTTTTTTGGAGACAGAGTCTCGCTCTGTTGCCCGGGCTGGAGTGCAGTGGTGCGATCTTGGCTCACTGCAACCTCCACTTCCTGGGTTCTTGCAGTTCTCCTGCCTCAGCCTCCTGAGTAGCTGGGACTACAGGTGCACACCACCACACCCGGCTAAGTTTTTGTATGTTAGTAGAGACGGGGTTTCACTGTGTTGCCCAGGCTGGTCTCAAAACTCTTGAGCTCAGGCAATCTGCCCACCTTGGCCTCCCAAAGTGCTGGGATTACAGGTGTGAGCCACTGCACCCGGCCTCAAATTACTTTTAAATGGTTTTGGCAACAGTGAAATTTAGCTTTAAGTTGTCATCCATATCCATACGATGGAATTTTATTCAGCTGCAAAAAGAGATGAAGTAACGATACATGGTGCAACATAGTTGAACCTTGAAAACATTATGCTAAGTGAAAGAAGCCAGTCACAAAAGACCATATACTAAATGATTCTATTTATAGGAAAGTCCAGAATAGGGACATCTGTAGAGACTGTAGATTAGTGGTTGCTTAGGGCTGGGAGACTGGGGTGATAGATGAAGGACACAGGGTTTTTTCTTGAAGTATTGAAACTTCTGAAATGGACCCTGGTGATAGGTGCATGTATCTGTGAATATACTAAAAATCATTGAATTGTATACTTTGAATGAATCTAATGGTATATACAAATTAAATTTCCATAAAGCTATTTTTTAAAAAAATGTTACCGATAATCCTACCATGCCAATCCAATAATTTTTATTTTCTAGGGTATTTTGACAAGAGGCAAATTGGCCCAATCTGGAGAAGTATTTCGGAAGGAGGTGGGTTTGGAGGAGGAGAGTAATCATTTTAAAGGAGAGAATTAGAAGAATAAAGATGGCATATTTGAAGGGTTGGCTGTAGAAGAAAGCAAATGGGACGAGAGAACCAGAAACAGATATTTTAGCTAGATTGAGTAGACTGGCCAGCAGAAGATAAAGATGTTTAATAGTCTTTCAGATTCATATTGAGAATTAATATGTGTGTGTGTGTGTGCGCGTGCATGTGCAGGTGTTCAGTAAATATTTATTAAGTACTTATTATGAGCCAGGTACTATTTAAGTTACTAGGGATACAGCAGTAAACATAATAGATAAAAACCCCTGCCCTTAGTGAGTTTGCATGTTACGATGTGGAGAGACAGATGTTAAATATTAGATAGATGGTTATAAGTGTTTGACTTTCTTTTTTCTGTCACCCAAGCTGGACTGCAATGGCATGATCATGGCTCACTGCAGCCTTGGCCTCCCAGTGCAGGCGATCCTCCTTCCTCAGCCTCCCGTTTAACTGGGACTACAGGCACATTCCACCACATTTGCCTAATTTTCTGTAGAGACAGGTTTTTGCCATGTTGCCCGGGCTGGTCCCAAACTCCTGGACTCAAGCAGTCTATCTGCCTTGGCCTCTCAAAGTGCTGAGATTACAGGAGTGAGCCACTTCACCCAGCCAAGGTTATAAGTGTTACGGAGAAAAGTAAAGCAGAGAAGATGGATGAGGGTGGTAGAGTGTTCAGGAAAGACTTCATCAAGAAAGTGACATTTCAGCTCTGAAGGAGGAGAGCAAGTAAGCCACATAGGAAAATGAGGAAAGAACATCATAGCAAAGAGAACTACATGGGACAGGGACTCTGAAGTAGAAGTGTGCCTGTGTTTGAAGAACAGCAAACACAGTATTTTTGCAGCAGTGAGCAAGGAGAAGAGTAGTAGGTGAGGTCACAGAAGTAATGGGGTTGGCCAGATCACATAGGACCTTGTAGCCAATTTTGAAGACCTTGACTCTCTGAGTAAGATGAAAGTCACTGGAGGCTTTTGGGCAGGGGAGTTTTGTGTTTTGACATATATATTAATGTGTTGAGAATATACTGTAAGGGATGAAGTTTAAAGTGGAACTGGAGCAGAGTGCGGTGACTCATGCCTGTAATCCCAGCACTTTGGGAGACTGAGGTGGGTGAATTACCTGAGGTCAGGAGTTCAAGACCAGCCTAGCCAACATAGTGAAACCCTATCTCTACTAAAAATACAAAAATTACCTGGGCTTGGTGGCATGTACCTGTAATCCCAGCTACTCCGGAGGGAGGCTGAAGCAGGAGAATCACTTGAACCCCGGGGTGGGGGTTGAAGTGGCAGTGAGCCAAGATTGCACCATTGTACTCCAACGTGGGTGACAGAGCAAGACCCTGTATCTAAAAAAAAACAAAAGCAAAAAACTGGGCTGAACCAGGGCAGTGAGGGCATAGGTGATAATAGTTGTCACATTCTAGATGTTTTGATGTGCTAGCTAGTAGGATTTGCTCATGGGTGTGTATGGCATGTAAAAGACAGGAGTAAAATTTCTCCAACCACATTTGTTTCTTTGTCATAAACAACTGGCAGCATAGAATTAGTATTTACTGGAATGTAGAATTCTAAGAGAAGAGTAAGTTTTGGTGGTGGGAGGTAGGTATCAGGAGCTCAATTTGACACTTGGCAAGCTTGGGAAACCTGCTAGACATCCACGTGGAGAGACGGAGCTGGCAGTTAGGTGTGTGAGTCTAGAGCAGAGGGCAGAGTAAGGACTGAGGCGTCAATTTGAAAACCTTTAATATGTATATGCTATTTAAAGTTGTGACACTTCAGGAGATCACCAAAGCAATGAGTAATGACCAGTAAGGAAAGGGGACAACCAGGAGGAGGTCCCCTGGAAGCCAAACAAAGAAAACTTTGAAGGAATCAGGGAGAGAGGCACTGTGGGGTTCTGAGCAGGAAAATGGTGTATGGAAGTAACAATGGCGATGATCTCTTTTAATACTTTTTCACAAAATTATTTCCCAAAGGACTGAAGATTTTAAGCAGATTATAGCAGGTAGAAGAACGTAACAGAATATCATCTGACTTGCTCAGAATCAGAAGGGATTGACAGAGCATGCTTGATAAGAAAGCGTTCACCAAAGCAATAAAAAAATCAACCTCTCTTCCCCGCTCCTTCTCTCTTTCTCTCTCTCTGTCAGTCATGTAACATGGTATGATATTCCCTTTCCAGCCGTGAGGTTTATCTTCCTGAAAATTTCTTTATTTATTTATTTTACTTTAGGTACATACTGTATCTGGCATTTCTCCCCATGTTATTCCTCCCCATGAAAATTTCTATAATAAGGTTGTTTAAAGTACAGGAGCTCAAGATCTTGCATTATGAATTGAGATGGAGATTGTGAAGAGACTTTTAAAGTTTATAAGTAATTTTTTTTCTTCTGCTCAAGATGCTAGAGAAAGCATGTGAAATAAAGATAGCATCAATGGCTCTGTATTCATTTTAAATTAGATATAGTGGGTACTCTACCTTAATTTCCATTTACTACTTCCTTCTTTGGAGAGGGGAGTGGGGCAGGGGAAGTCAATATGTTGCTGAGGCTGGTCTTGAACCCCTGGGTTCAAATGATTCTCCCTCCTCAGCCTCCTGAGTAGCAGGGACCATTGCACCTGACTGTATGTACTGTTTCTTGCTTATTAGAGACTTTTCTGCATCTCTCTCTCCTATAACTCAGGGAAAAGATTGTAGATTTGTTTTTCATTGTTGCAGATAACAGACCTTTTTTCCTTTGTATGCTTATCCATTTAACATTTAATACCATTCTGATTTTTATTTGAAAATAATTATGAGGAGTACCTTTTGAAAATTCAAAAGGCATGAATTTCAGGATTTGGAGACACTTTAAAGAATACTGCATTTTAAAACATTAAGTTCTTTCCAAGAGGCAAATACGATGATGTTGAAGAGGGAACTAGTCTATACATCCTGTACTGTTTTTATTTTTCTGTTCTTGGCCCCTCATTATGAATTTTTGTGTATTTGATAGGTGTGAAAAAGACAGCATGAACTTTACCCCAGCACACACCCCTGTCTGCAGAAAGTAAGACATTTGCTTATTTTCAGCTTGTTAAAATAAGAAATCAAGACTTGTATAGCCTTAGTCTTTGTTAGTATAGGAACTAGAAAGGTATTGGAAACGTACTTCCTAAAGTTGTTTTTTTTTTTCTTTTGAGACAGAGTCTCACTCTGTTGCCCAGGATGGAGTGCAGTGGTGAGATCGTAGCTCACTGCAGCCTTGACCCCCTGGGCTCAAGCAATCCTCCTGCCTCAGCTTCCCAAAGTATTGGGATGACAGGCATAAGCCACTGCTTCCAGCCTGAGACAACCCCTTTTAGAAAATATGAAATGTTGGCTGGGCGCAGTGACTCACACCTGTAATCCCTGTACTTTGGGAGGCCGAGATGGGTGGATCACCTGTGGTCAAGAGTTCAAGACCAGCCTGGCCAACATGGTGAAACCCTATCTCTACTAAAAATACAAAAATTAGCCAGGCGTGGTGGCAGGTGCCTATAATCCAAGCTACTCTGGAGGCTGAGGCAGGAGAATCAGTTAAACCCAGGAGGTGAAAGTTGCAGTGAGCCTAGATCGTGCCATTGCACTCGGCCTGGGTGGCAGAGCAAGACTTTGTCTCCAAAAAAAAAAAAAAAAATAAAAAACAAAATATGAAATGTTAAGTAGGCCGAGCACTGTGGCTCATGCCTGTAATCTCAGCACTTTTGAGAGGCTGAGGCGGGCAGATCACAAGGTCAGGTGTTTGAGATTAGCCTGGCCAACCTGGTGAAACTCCGTCTCTACCAAAAAAAATACAAAAATTAGCCAGGCATGGTGGTGTGCGCCTGTAATCCCAGCTACTCAGAAGGTTGAGGCAGGAGAATTGCTTAAACTCAGGAGGCAGAGGTTGCAGTGAGCTGAGATCACACCACTGCCCTCCAGCCTGGGCAACAGAGCAAGGCTCCATCTCAAAAAAAAAGAAAGAAATGTTAAGTAAAATAGTATTTCTCTCACAAGTTTTTAATGATTGGGAAAATGTCTAAGTTTTTCTTCATACAAGTTGACAAATTTTAATATCTTCATGCTTATTTATTAGAAGTAAGCACATATGTTAACTACAACTCAGAGCTTCTGGTATAGTTTCTTCACTCTGCTGTCTGTTTTGTTATGTTATAAATTGCAGACAACCAAACTGGATTTATTTTCATGTGAGGGTTACTCTTCTTCTGTACTATCTGTTTTCTCACTTTCATTGTTTTAGCTCGTCTTGTTTGCTAGAAGCAAACAAACAAAAACTTCATGTCCACCCTTTTTTTTTTGAGACGTAGTTTTGCTCTTGTTGCCCAGGCTGGAGTGCAGTGGCATGATCTTGGCTCACTGCAACCTCTGACTCCCAGGTTCAGGCGATTCTCCTGCCTCAGCCTCCTGAGTAGCTGTGACTACAGGTGCATGCCATCACGCCTGGCTAATTTTTGTATTTTTAGTAGAGATGGGATTTCACCATGTTGGCCAGGCTGGTCTCAAACTCCTGACCCTGTGATCTTTCCACTTTGGCCTCCCAAAATGCTGGGATTACAAGCGTGAGCCTTTTTTTTTTTTGAGGTGGAGTTTCACTCTTGTTGTCCAGGCTGGAGTGTAATGGCGCAATCTTGGCTCACTGCAACCTCCATCTCCCAGGTTCACATGATTCTCCTTCCTCAGCCTCCCGAGTAGCTGGGATTACAGGCATGCACCACAAAGCCCCGCTAATTTTGTATTTTTAGTAGAGACGGGGTTTCACCATGCTGGCCAGGCTAGTTTTGAGCTCCTGACCTCAGGTAATCCACCTGCCACAGCCTCCCAAAATGCTGGGATTATAGGCGTGAGCCACCATGCCCAGCCATGTCCAGCCTTTGATCAGAGTCTTTTGCCACTTATAACATCTAGTTCTAGTCTGTGCAATTCAAGTGTCTCAGATGTTAGAGATTAGCATCTGATGTGATTTTTCCCATTGCAGTATGTTTGTTTCTTTTTTTTTCTTTGAGACAGGGTCTCCCTATTTTGCCCAGGCTGGAGGGCAGTAGTGCAGTCTTGGCTCACTGCAGCCTCCACCTCCCAGGTTCAAGCGATTCTCCTGCCTCAGCCGCCTAAGTAGCTGTGATACAGGCATGCGCCACCACACCTGGCTACTTTTTATACTTTTAGTAGAGATGGGGTTTCACCCTGTTGGTCAGGCTGGTTTCAAACTCCTGATCTCAGGCCATCCACCTGCCTTGGCCTCCCGAAGTGCTGGAATTACAGGCATGAGCCACTGCGCCTGGCCTGCAATTTGCCTTTTTTTGTTTTTTCTTTGTTTTGTTTTTTGAGACAGAGTCTTGCTCTGTCACCCAAGCTGGAGCACAGTGGCACAATCTCAGCTCACTGCAACCTCTACCTCCTGGGTTCAAGCAACTCTCCTGCCTCAGCCTCCCGAGTAGCTGGGATTACAGGCGTGCACCACCATGCTTGGCTAATTTTTGTATTTTTAGTAGAGACTGGGTTTCACTATGTTGGCCAGGCTGGTCTTGAACTCCTGACCTCAAGTAATCTGCCTGCCTTGACCTCCCAAAGTGGTGGGATTACAGGCATGAGCCACTGTGTCCAGCCTGCAGTGTGTCTTATAGTACTGCATTTTCTAATTGTTACTACATGTTCTCACTTAGTTTATATTCTTTTTTTTTTTTTTTTTTTTGAGACAGAGTCTTGTTCTGTCGCCAGGCTGAAGTGCCATGGCGTGATCTTGGCTCACTGCAACCTCTGCTCCAGGGTTCAAGCAATTCTCCTGCCTCAGCCTCCAACAGGGAATACAGGCACACGCCACCATGCTCGGCTAGTTTTTGTATTTTTAGTAGAGACAGGGTTTCACCATGTTGACCAGGCTGGTCTCAAACTCCTGACCTCATGATCTGTCCACCTCGGCCTTCCATAGTGTGGGGATTACAGGCATGAGCCACCGCACCTGGCCTATATTCTATTTTTAAAAATTATTTCTTTAATCTCTAATGTATTTTACTTTTACTTTTTTAGAGATAGTGTCTTGCTGTGTTGCCCAGTGTGGCTGGAACTCCTGGACTCAAGCAGTTCTCCCACCTCAGCCCTCTGAGTAGTTGGGACTGCTCAGCTACTTAGCTGTGCCAGCATTCCTGGTTCTAACATGTATTTTGAATTTAGCTTTAAACCAGTAGTACTTGGAAGATAATAAAATTATTTTCTATTCTGTAATATCAAACTTTAAAGATTTTTTTGTTTTTTAAATAGAGACAGGGTTTCACTATATTTCTCAGGCTGGTCTTGAACTCCTGGGCTCAAGTGATTCTCCCACCTTGGCCTCCCAAAGTGCTGGGATTACAAGCATGAGCTACTATGCCTGGCCAAACTTTCAAATTTATGAGCACCTTAATTATAAGCACTTTAGGAACACAGAACCTCCTTTTATTTAGAAAGTTATAACTCATAAACTTTCACGGAGTGTGATAAATATTTCCTTTCTAATTTCACATAGGCGAATAGTTGTCTCCAAACGTGGTGTTGCCATCAGTGATTCCACCAAGAGGAGGGGAATGGCAGATTCACTGGAGTCAACCCCCTTGCCTTCCCTAGAAGATCGTCTGGCCAAACTCTGTCCTTCTAAGGAGCTCCTGGAATATTATCAAAAGAAGCTGGCTGAGTGTGAGGCAGAAAATGAGGACTTATTGAAGAAACTGGAACTCTACAAAGAAACTTGTGAAGTACAGGTAAAGAGACAATGTACACGTTTTTAGAACTCTAATGAAGTCTTCATTAATTAGAGATGCTGTAGAAGTGCCAGCTTATATCATAAGCAGATGTTTTATAAAAATATTCCTTTTTTATTCCCCAGCCCAGCTATCTGCCCTTCAGGCCCTCCTTGGATCATAACCCTCAAAACTGCTCTTCTAAAATCTTAAATTCTGATATCTCCATATTTCTTTTTTTTTTCCTGCTTTCCCATCTGACTTTATTTCACTTTTTTTTCTATAAAACTCCTCCATAATTTCACAATTTAACAAAAAGTTTACAATCCAGGAAAGAAACCATCCTGTAACTCGTTGCAAACACGATTCTCCTTATTCCTTTTATCCAGCAGTTGGTCTTGGGCCAATGCGTGTCCTAGTTCCTAGTGAGACACATACTTTGTAAAAACCCTTGTGGGCCAGAAAGGTATTTGATACCATTTGCTTTCCGGCGTTGGTTTACATTTTGGTTCAGGAGAGAGCAAAACACAGAGATTTGCACTGGGGGCGGGCAGCTTAACATGAGACACGTGGCAATCACAAACTGCAGGGCCCCTTCCTATGGAAGTGTCCCCAGAACCCTTGTGGGCCCAGCCACCAGGCAGCTGAGGTGGGGTGGGAGAGCAGCTGGGGACTGCTATCAGGGCCCATGCTGCCCAGCACATCCATTGGGTGGTCATGGAGCCAGCCCTGGGCCCAGAGCAGCTCTGGAGGACAGCGTGAGACCTTCTGGCCAGAGGAGGTAACTGAGAACTGAGTTGGTGCTTCCGGAGGCCTTGGAAACAGCAGGAAGGGCCAGACGCCACCACCCAGAGCAGGCGGGGGAGCATGGCCCTCCTCCAGCTGAGCGGAAGGTTGCTCGAGTTGCTGTGTGGATCCTGGGGGATTCTTGCGAAAGAGAAAGGCCAGCACCCTTGGGCTGAGGTTCCTGTCCGTGACCCCTGGCGGCCTCCGTGTGTAGAGCACCCAGCAGCACCGGCCCCGGTCAGCCCCCCTCAGGCCAGTTCCTTCTGTCCAATGTCTTAGAGAGTTTCCAGAAAAGAAAGGAAGTGCCCCACGCTGGAGTATTGTTGGCTGACCTGGGAATGGGAGAGGAGGCTCAGGGCTTGCCCTCTTCCTGATACCTCAAGGCAGTGGAGCCGGGAGAGAAACAGAGCAAGTGGAGAGGAGTCCCAGAGGCTTCCTCAGAAGGTTCTCGGGCATTTCCCCGAGAGTTCTGGGGAGTTTCCCCAGGGTAGCTGGCATTAGGGGCAGCCTTGGAGGCAGGGGTCCCCACCAAGGAGTGTTCAGGATCTGCTGACAGAATCAGAGCAGGGACAAGATTAGGGACCTCAGGGAGGGACAGATGGAGCCCCCATGTCTGAGCTGATAGACTCGGGAAGAGGAGACATCTAGGTGAGTTTGAGTGGGGCGAGTCCACCTTGAGGCCCTGAGCCCTCTTTTCCTCAGAACTTGGTCAGGGCATAAGGACTTGAAAGGACTTGAAAGTCGGGATTGATAGGACTGCAAGCGCCTCAAGGTCTGGGACACAGAGGCTAACCAGATAGGCATCCAGTCCCTGGGACCCCAGCCAAGGTGGGCTGGCTCCACAGGAGCATCCTGGCCCTGAAAGAGTGGGCCTTGAGGAGGACTGGCTTGGCCCCTGGAGAATCTCAGGCATACCAGGAGTGGGTGTGCAGCACGGCACCAGCATGAATTGTGACGGTGGAGGCCAGGGCGAACCAGGCAGCGACCAGAGAGAAAGGCAGCCTGGGCGGGCAGGTTGGGCCAACTCCCCGGGCCTGCTGATGGCCGGGGGCACACTCGAGGGCTGGCTGGAGTCCAGTGAGCCTCAGAAAACTCCATCAACTATCCCATCTTATTTGGCAAAAGCTCATATGTTTTTCAAAGTTTGAAGACTTTATGAATGAGAGAGAAGAAGAGGAGCCTATGGGAGGAGGCCGAGACGCAGGGTGGCTAATTTGAGTCGGTTTCTGGAGACTGTTGGTGCTAGTCTGAGTAGAGCCCAAGAGCAGAGTGGCGGCTTCCTGGCGCCCTGAGGACTCGCTGCCCTTCCTAGTGTTGGCTGGCCGCCCTGGGAGCCCCAGCAGGAGGCGGCAGCATCCTTGGAACGTCAAAGGGAGAATTCCACAGTGCACCTGGAGAGGGCCAGCTGCCGTGCCTGTCTTGGCCTCCAGCTCCAAGACAACACCACAGAGACATGTTGACCTACAAGCCCCACCATACACACCCCCGACCCATCCCACATGCACTGCTGCCACAGAAACACACATGGACACTGCTCTTGACCAGACAGTGCACACACATATATAATAGAACTAGACAGCATGGACCCCAGGGCAGCACGAGCCAGGGAGGAGCCGGCGCTAGGTCTACACGGAGGACGATGCAGACACACAGGCAGGGCCTTCTGAGGTCCAGGGTGGTCAGAGGGTGTGTGTTGAACCATTTGGGAGGCTGGAGACGCCCCCAGCAGTCGGTCGACTGCTCAGAGAAACTGGGGCAGCAACGCCCTGCCGCACAGCCCGAGAAAGAGTGGGGGCGGGTCCTGAGGCTGGGCAAGGGGCCCCGGGCCCTGTCTCTGCCTAGAGCTGCCTTCAACACCAGCCACTCTCTGAGGGGAGCCCGGGGGGCAGCTCGTGTGTGGCCCAGCCCGGCCCCAGGGCTCCTGGCAATGGGGCAAGGAGAGTGGGTGGGGAGCCGCCGAGGAAAAGTGCAGCGGGCCTTGTGGGTGAGGACAGGGCTGTCGCTAAGGCAGTGCTGCGGGCAGGCAAGACAGGAGAGGAGGGTAGGCAGGGCCTGGCTGCAGTCTCCCAGGACCCTGGCAGTGGGGGCCCTGTTCGCAGCCCAGGGCCATGTGGCCACGGCCTCCAGGTAGCTCTGCAGTTTCTGCACAGTGGTCTCGTCCAGGGAGAAAAGGTCGAAGTCCAAGGTGGTGTTGGTGACATTGAAGTGGCCAGTCTCCTCGATCAGGTTCACAATCTGCTGCAGGACGTTGTGCTCCTGCAGGGCCATCAGCCTCCCATGCAGCTCCACCAGTTCATCCGTGTAGGCCTTGTCATAGGTGCCCTTCTTGAAGATCTTCTCAGGCTTGCTGCAGGACTTGTGGCTCCTCCAGCCTGACACCTTGCTGTTGGGTGAAGGCGACTTCTGAGGGGGTTGGGGCCTCTTGGCTGGGCAGGCAGGAGTTGGCGCTGTTGTCACTCTCACTGTCGCTGAAGCTCACCTGGGGTCCCTCCCCGGCTGTGTCTTGGCAGCAGCCTCGCCTGACGAAGAGTCGTCCTAGTTGGACTCCTTGGACTGCAGATCCTCCACCATGGAGCGCAGGGGTCTTTGGCTGTGGTTCTGAGATGGCTTGAAGTCCCAGTCGGAGCTAGAGTCTGAGCTGGAGCTGGAGTTGGACGGGCTTGACTGCGCAGACTCGGACTTGAAGGAGGCCTCGTCCTCTGAGTTGGACTCCTCCACCTCTAGGGCCTCTTTGGCCTCCTGGAGCTCACTCTCGGCCTTCACCTTCTCCCCTCTGGTGCTGCCCTTGTCCTTGACCGGCTTCTTGTCTGAGAAAGAGGAGGAGGTGCGGGGTGAGATGCTTGGAACACTCCGGCACCTCTTCGAGCTGCTCTTCTGCTTCGTGGCGCTGTGCTTTGGTGAGTCGGTGGTGGCTGGCCACTTGCTGGAAGCCCGGGGTGGGGGTGGCGGCGGGGGCGGGAGCCCGCCCTTCGGCGACGAGCTCTCCAGCTTGGTGTCTTTCAGGGCCATCTTGGGCTCCTTGAAGGCAGCCTTGGGCGGTGGCGCCTTCTCCTCTTTGGGCAGCCGGCCGTCGCCCAGCTTCCACGAGCTGTCCTTGGAACTCTTGGCCTGCTCGCGCTCCAGCTCCTTGGAGGAGCTCTTGCTCTCGGAGTCTTTGCGGGGCCGCTCCAGGTGCTCTTTGGTCACCTTGTGCGGCTTGGAGGCCTTGCTGCTCTCCTTGTTTGCGTCCTTGGAGCCATGGGATGGTTTGGTCTTCTTGGGGTCAGAGAAGGCAGAGAGAGGAATTGTGGGTAACATGGGGTAGTCGGGACTGGGCCTGGACACCATGTCTGCTCCTTCGGGCATTACCATCAACCCGCTGGCCCGCAGGAGCTTGTACCGGAACTCCGTGGTGGGGTTGTTGAAGGTGAGCTGCTCGCGGGCGGGTTGCTTTCCAGGTTCAGGAACAGGTCGTAGGTGAAGCAGACCTTCCTTGGTTCTTCCTTGTTTTTGAAGTGCACCTCGATGGGCATGATCAAGCCAGCGTACCCCGACTCCTCCACTTTGTAGGGGGGCTCCTTGCACACGCGTCTGGGCATGGGGAAGCTGCTGTGCAGCCAGAAGACTACCTTCTCCACAAAGTGCTGGATTTCACACTGCTTGGGGCCGCGGACAGACACCATCCAGTCGTGGCTGAAGCTCTCCGTGGTGGGCTTCTTCCGCAGTTGGGCACGGTGCCCCAGCTCTAACCTCACCTGGACGGTGCACTGATTGTCCATGGCTGGCGCCCCGCCCCGCCCCCGGTCCCTGCCTCGCTCGCCACCGCCGCCTAGGCGCCCTCATTGTCTGTCAAGCGCCACAGCCGCCGATCCCGGCCGCCCCCTCGCCCACCAGCCCCTCGGAACCGGAAACCGTTATCTCCATATTTCTTATACTTCTAGTTCTTTCATCTTATACCGGCCTAGTCCTTAACTTCCTTGTTACCTTCGTAGCTTCCTGACTTTTCAGTTTTCTAAGTGCTACATACAACTCTGACATCATGTCCTTCAAACCTAAACTCCATGATGCTTTACTTCAGTAGTAACTGCGCTGCCTGCAAATGACCCCCTTGGTCAGTTATTCTCTTGTTCCACCTGTATAGCAAAACCCGAGCTGTGGGATCATCCAGTTTTCTGCCACCTAGTCTCCTATAGCAAGATTTCTTGACCTCAGCATTATTGACATTTTGGCCTGGATGATTCTTTGTTTTGAGGAGTTGTCCTGTTTATGACAGGACGTTTAGCAGCATCCCTGGCCTCTACCCACTAGACGCCAATAGCACAACACCCCCAGCTGCAACAATCAAGAATGTCTCCAGGCCGGGCATGGTGGCTCACGCCTGTAATCCCTGCACTTTGGGAGGCCAAGGCAGGTGGATCACGAGGTCAAGAGTTCAAGACCATCCTGTCCAACATGGCGAAACCCCGTCTCTACTAAAAATACAAAAATTAGCCGGGCATAGGGTCATGCACCTGTCGTCCCAGCTACTCGGGAGGCTGAGGCGGAAGGATCACTTGAACCCGGGAGGCAGAGGTTGTGGTGAGCCAAGACTGCACCACTGCGTGCCAGCCTGGTGACAGAGCAAGACTCTGTCTCAAAAAAAAAAAAATGTCTCCAGACATTGCCAGATATTTCTGGAATGGGTGTATGTATGTGCAAAGTCACTGCTGATTGAGAACACTATTGTAGAAAGGTCACAAAACAGTCAGTATGTAAACAAATTCAGCTGTACCCTCAACCACTATATAACTTTTCTTACCTGTCCATACTGGGTTTCCTCTCCTTCCACATCTGTGTCATACCCTCACCTCTAGCCTGCAACCCCTTCTTAGTGCTCCTCTCAGCATCCTTCCTGCTCGTCTACACACAGTTAGTCCCTCCATATCCATCTTCTTTCCTTTCTTTTTTCTTTGGTTGCTTTTTGTTTGTTTGTTTGTTTTGCTTTTTGAGACAGGGTCTTGCCCTGTCAGCCAGGCTGGAGTGCAGTGGCACAATCATGGCTCACTGCAGCCTTTAACTTCTGGGCGCAAGTGATCCTCCCTCACTCAGCCTCCCGAGCAGGTGGGACTACAGGCACACGCCACCATGCCCTGCTAATTTTTAAAAAATTTGTTGTAGAGGCTGGGTGCAGTGACTCATGCCTGTAATCCCAGCACTTTGGGAGGCTGAGGTGGGTGCATCATGAGGTCAGAAGATTAGACAATCCTGGCTAACATGGTGAAACCCCATCTCTACTAAAAATAGAAAAAATTAGCCAGGCATGGTGGCGGGTGCCTGTAGTCGCAGCTACTCAGGAGGCTGAGGCAGGAGAATCGCGTGAACCTGGGAGGTAGAGATTGTAGTGAGCTGAGATCACGCCACTGCACTCCAGCCTGGGTGACAGATTGAAACCCTGTATCAAAAAAAAAAAAGAATTATGTTGTAGAGACGTGATCTCGCTGTGTTGCCCAGGCTGGTCTTGAACCCCTGGGCTCAAGCAGTCCTCCCACCTCAGCCTAACAAGGTGCTGGGATTACAGGTGTTAGCCACGGCGCCTGGCCTTTAGTTACCTTTCTGACCATCTTATTGCTTCAGGAACAAGGCATCTTTGCCTATTTGAGCTGGATTGATCCTATGCCTACTGTAGCCCTCATCCATTTTTCCTCCTGAGAAACCCTGCTCCATCATTTTTCTCCACTTTCTGTCATATTTTTAACTTCTTGCTTGACGTTAGCTTTTTCTTCTCAGTATATAAACATACTCAAGTTTTTTCCAACTTAAAAGAAAAATTAAAAACTCTTCCTTCATTGTGCTTCTCTCTCTAGCTACTCTCTTTATATAAATGGCTCTTTCTTTTCCCAGTCACACTTCCAGAATCACTTAACTTTGCCATTCACTGAATGGGAAATTTCTCGACTGCAGTTTCATCTCTGTCCTCGCCATGCCACTAAAACTGTGCCTTCTGTGGTCTCCAAGTACCTCTTTGCCAAACTCATCTCTTCTTTTTTTGCCCTTTGCAGGGTTTGTCACTTTTGACCTCTGCTTTTCTAAAATTTTCTTCCTTTCTTGATTTCTGTGTCATTTTTCTTTCATGATTTCTATCTAACCTCTCTGATCAGCTCATCTCTGTGTCCATGAACAACTCTCCTTCCTCTTTTTTTTTTTTTTTTAAAGACCGGGTTTCACCATGTTGGCCAGGCTGGTCTCGAATCAGGTGATCTGCCCACCTCGGCCTCCCAAAGTGCTGGGATTACAGGTATGAGCCACCGCTCCGGCCTCTCCTTCCTTACTCTTAAATGTCAGAGTTCTTCCAGATTCTACTGTAATTGATCTTGTATATTACACTACTACATATGTGATGATGACTGTTAAATCACTAACCCTGACTCACTTTTCTCCTGAGCTTCCTTTCTCTACCCACCCTTCCCCACTCACACGTGTCTGCCAAGCCCCCTACACTGAAATCATTTGGCAAGTCCTATTGATTCTGCTTCCTATTACTTAATCCATTCCCACACCTACATCACTGTTGCCACAATGCTCATGCAGACTCTAGAACTGCATCTAAACTGTGACAGTGTCTTCCTTGCCAGTACCTGCCTCTGGTCTCTTACATCCCCAGTTGGCCTCACACTTTTCACTCTAGCAGTACTGAAATATTTGTATTTGTCCAAATTTATTAGGCTTTTTTTTGTGGGGGGGGGGGCATTTACTTGGCATTTTTATCACGTTATGGATGTATACAATGAACTACAATGGGCTCCTGAATAGCCTCAGGATGGGGGCTGGTTGCCAGATAACAGTGATACAGCATCTCTAATATATTTACTGGGACTTGGGGCGAGCCACCAGGCCTCGCCTAATTTTTTTTTGTAGATTTTACAAAAAAAGTGTTTCCAACCTTTTAAGTTCCACTATGGACCTGTATGCTGTCCCTTTCTCCAAATCAGTTAATATTTACTTGTCATTTTTATCACCTTATGTATGTATCTGTGGACTTATGGGTTTTTGTTTTTTCAGTCAGGGTCTTGCTCTGTTGCCTAGGCTGGAGTACAGTGGTGCAGTCATAGCTCACTGCAGCCTCAAAGTCCTGGACTCAAGCAATCCTCCTTCCTCAGCCTCCCAAGTAGCTGGGACTACAGGCATGTACTACCATGCCAGCTATTTATTTATTTATTTATTTACTTACTTATTTATTTAGAGAGAGAGTCTAGCTCTGTCACCAGGCTGGAATTCAGTGGTGCAATCTCAATTCACTGCAACCTCTGCCTCCCAGGTTCAAGCAATTCTTCTACCTCAGCCTCCCGAGTAGCTGGGATTACAGGCATGTGCTGCCACACCCAGCTAATTTTTGTAGTTTTAGTAGAGACGGGGTTTCACCTTATTGGCCAGGATGGTCTTAGTTTGTGACCTCATGATCTGCCCACCTTGGCCTCCCAAAGTGCTGGGATTACAGCTGTGACCCACCACACCTGGTTTGCTTATTTATTTATTTAGAGACAGTGTTGCTCTTGTCACCCCAGCTGGAGTGCAGTGGTCTGATCTCGGCTCACTGCAACCTCTGCCTCCCAGGTTCAGGCAATTCTCCTGCCTCAGCCTCCTGAGTAGCTGGGATTATAGGTGCCCACCACCATGCCCAGCTAATTTTTGTATTTTTAGTAGAGACTGGATTTCACCACGTTGGCCAGACTGGTCTCCAACTCCTGACCTCAGATGGCCCACCCACCTTGACCTCCCAAGATGCTGGGATTACAGGTGTGAGCCACTGCGCCTAGCCCAGATTTTTTATTTTTTGCAGAGACAGAATCTCACTCTATAGGATGGTCGTGAACCCCTGGGCTAAAGCCATCCTCCTAACTTAACCTCCCACAGTGTTGGGATTACAGGAGTGAGTCACTGCGCCCAGCCTTCTTCATAAAATTCTTTTTAATGACCTTAATTTTAAGTGTTCAGTTCAGTAATGTTAAGTGTGTGCGCACGTGTGTGTATGTGTGTGTATATGTATATATATACACATACATTTTTTTTGTATGTATGTGTATATGTATATACACACACACACATTTTTTTTTTTTTTAGACAGATTCTTGCTCTTTCACCCAGGCTAGAGTGCAGTGGTACAATCTCAGCTCACTGCAACCTCAGCCTCCTGGGTTTTAATGATTCCTGTGCCTCAGCCTCCCAAGTAGCTGGGATTATAGGGTGTGCCACCATGCCCAGCTGATTTTGTTTTTTCAGTAGAGATGAGGTTTCACCACATAGGCCAGGCTGGTCTTGAACTCCTGCTGCCATGCCTGGTGTGTTAAGCATATTCACATTGTTGTGCAACTGATCTCCAGAACCTTTTTCATCTTAAAAAACCAAAACTCCATCCCATTAAACAGATCCTCATTTCTCCCCACACCCCCTGTAACCACGATTTTACTTGCTATTTCTATAGATTGGAAGTAGAGCAGTATTTGCCAGACATGGTGACTCACACCTGTAATCCTAACACTTTGGGAGGCTGAGGTTCGGGGGGATCAGCTGAGGTCAGGAGTTTGAGACCAGCCTGGCCAACGTGGTGAAACCCTGTCTCTATTAATACAAAAATTAGCTGGGCATGGTGGCACATAACTGTAGTCCCAGCTACTCAGGAGGCTAAGGCAGGAGAATCACCCAGGAGGTGGAGGTTGCAGTGAGCTGATGTTATACCATTGCATTCCAGCCTGGGCGACAGAGCAAGACTCTGTCTCAAAAAAAAAAAGAAATAGAGCAGAATTTATCTAGAATAGAGTGGAATCATACTGTAGTTTTTCTTTTTGTGACTGACTGACTTCACTTAGCATAACATCCTCAGGTTTTGTCCATGTTGTAGCATGTGACGAGATTTTCTTCCTTTCTAACAATACCCAGCTCTCTCCTGGTTCTTATTTCCTGCTCTCTTTTCTTAGAGTACCAACCGTCTGCTTATCCCTCTACCAGTCTTCTGTTCCTCTGTCAAGTGTCCCCTCTTTGGTGGTAGTGCTTTGACTTCCCCAACAGATTTTAGAATTTTATTCCTGCCACACTTTCCCCTTCACCATTCCACCATGCATGCTTTCATTAAGTAGTTGTTTTATTTTAATCATTTGCCTCTCTTCCCAATGAATTTCCTTAGCTCTGTAGACAGGAATCATCTTTCCATCTTTGTTTTCCTGCATATAATAATAATGCTTATGATATAGGAAACATTACCAAAAAAGTATGGATAGGCCAGGTGTGGCTCACACCTGTAATCCCAGCACTTTGGGAGGCCAAGGTGGGTGGATTGCCTGAGCTCAGGAGTTGAAGCCAGCCTGACCAATATGGCAAAACCCCATCTCTACTAAAAATACAAAAATTAGCTGGATGTGGTGGTGCACACCTATAATCCCAGCTACTTAGGAGGCTGAGGCAGAAGAATCATTTGAACCTGGGAGACAGAGGTTGTAGTGAGCTGAGATCATCCTACCACACTCCAGCCTGGACGACAAAGCAAGACTCTGTCTCAAAAAAAAAAAAAAAAAAAAAAAAACATGTAGATAGAATAGGTGAGTCATATGGCATTTTGGATTCTACAGTCCATAAAAGGAAGATGTGAGCTTTGATGTTAAGTGCAAACCTCACACTCATCCTGTAGCTTTTAAACACCAGTCAAGGCCATGCACGGTGGCTCATGCTTGTAATCCCAGCACTTTGGGAGGCCAAGGCGGGAGGATCACTTGAAGTCAGGAGCTTGAGACCAGCCTTGGCTAACATGGCAAAACCCCATCTCTGCTAAAAATACAAAAATTAGCTGGGCATGGTGGTATGCACCTGTAATTTCAGCTACTCGGGAGGCTGAGGCACGAGAATCACCTGGGAGGTGGAGGTTGCAGTGAGCTGAGATCATGCCACTGCACTCCAGCCTGGGCAACAGAATGAGACTTGGTATATATGTATGTCTGTACATATGAATAAGTAAATAAATAAACAAATAAGACTTGGTCTCAATAAATAAATAAACAAACTCCAGTCTATATATACATGCCTATTGCTGTTATTTGAATTCTGTATTGGTGAAATTATTTACTTTAGAATATTTCTACATTAATAGACTTCTCCCTATCCAGTAAGAGATACTCCATTGAAACCCAGTATCTTTCAAGTATCTCTTACTGTGTTTTTTTGCAGCATAAACTTGAATGTGATTTGCAGCAGAGGGAGGAAGAGATTGCTGAATTGCAGAAAGCTCTAAGTGATATGCAGGTCTGCATCTTCCAAGAACGGGAACATGTTTTACGCCTCTACTCAGAAAATGACCGACTGAGAATCAGGTACCAAGTAGGAGAGGGGAAAGGTTGGAGTTATAACTTTAAATTATTTATTTATTTTCGAGACAGCCTCACTCTGTTGCCCAGGCTAGAGTGCAGTGGTGCAATCTCGGCTCACTGCAGCCTCTGCCTCCTGGTTCAAGCAATTCTCATGCCTCAGCCTCTTGAGTAGCTGGGATTACAGGTCTGCGCTACAATGCCTAGCTAATTTTTGTATTTTTAGTAGAGACAGGGTTTTGCCCTTCAGCCAGGCTGGTCTCCAACTCCTGGCCTCAAGTGATCCACCCACCTCAACTTCCCAAAGTGCTGGGATTACAAATGTGAGCCGCCATGCCCAGCCCTTTAAATTACTTTTAAAAAGATAAATTTCTCCACATTAATTCTCTTAGGTTGTATTCCATAGGAGACAGACTCTAAGATGGAGATTTGCCTTAGGGCAGTTATGGGAGAAGCTCTCTGTGATAATAGCTATGAGCAGATTTGGGCAGAGATAGAATAGGAACAGATACAATAGAACAGAGGCCTTAGCTAACCCCATAGGGAGCACTAAGGATAGGGTGCCTTTCGGTGGCAAAGGACTTAAACTTTTTTTTTTTTTTATTTTTTTTTTATTTTTATTTTTTTTTTTTATTTTTATTTTTTAGAATAAAAAGAATGAGAGAAAGGAAGAGAAAGAGATTTTAGAAAAAGAGAGAAAAGGAGAAAGAAAGAAACAGCAAAAGAAAGAAAAAATGAAAGAGAAAGAGGAAGAGATTTTAGAAAAAGAGAGAAAAGGAGAAAGAAAGAAACTGCAAGAGAAAGAAAAAAATGAAAGA